>BPLQ01001988.1:0-15423 GCA_021605075.1 Caerostris darwini
TCATTCGGTAACCTAAAGTGATGCTTTTTTCATTTAACATTCAGTAGTATGAGACAAAAATATCTCTAGTGTTTAAAATTCCATATCACTTATAAAATTAACACACGTCACTTGAATAAAAAGTAGCATTTATGTTTAAAATTTAATTTCTTAATAAAATTTAAAAAATAATAAATTAAAAGACAAACGCATACATACACATAAATAATTCCGTATTCCATTATTAAATAAAAATTTCCTTTTGATGACGTCTTTTATGAAAAAAAAGTAACACACACAAAAAAATTAGACATTTTTATTTCGTGTGAGTTTTTACATGACGAGATAAATTATCTTTCCGGGAAAATCCTTTTTGGCACGTGTCACACACATAGGGTTTCTCTTCTGTGTGGATGCGATAATGTCTTTGCAAATCATGCTTCTTAGAAAATTCCGCGTTGCATAACTCACACGAAAAAGGCTTTTCTTTCGTGTGGGTTCTCAAATGTTCCCTCAAATTTGACATACATGAAAAAGTTTTTCCACACAAAGAACATTTCAGAGGCTTCTCTTTCGTGTGAGTAAGCATGTGACTTTGCAGATAGTCCTTACGAACAAAACATCTGTCACATATTTCACATTTGTGTGATTTTATGCCATCATGAATTAACAAATGCTGCTGTATTGCATTCTTCCTCACAAATCTTTGATCACATATGGGGCACACATGAGGTTTCTATCCTGAGTGGCAGACCAAATGACGCTTCAATTTGCTTTTTTGAGAGAATCTTTTTCCGCATCCGTCACACAAAAAGATATTTTTATTCGCAGTCGAGACACTGTTTTCAGACATTTTTTTTTAAAATTGCTTTTGTTGTAGTTCTACCTCAGAAATTTTTTTTTCTCACAGTTACAATCAAAAAGAAGCACGACTTTTATAATCGTTTGAAGAATTTACTATAAATGCATTTATAAAAAGTTCTGTCCGATAAACCAATTGCTTCAGTTCATTTCATTATTAAAATTGTCATAGTACCAATGAATAAATAGATCAAATTACTATTTTTATATAACCAATTATAATTTTCGTGAACCTAAATTATAAAAAAAATCTTCGAGTATCGATAACCCCTGATAAGGGAATAAAAGATAATTGATAGAACTACACCTTAGAATAATACATTAATAGCAAAATTGTTTAATTTTTGAAATAAATATATTTATATTAATAGTGTAAGTAATATTTTAACAGTGACTTGTCAAAAGATTGAGGTTAATTAGTATGATATTTTGAAGAGTGTAACTTAGATATAAACTTCTTTAGTTATATAAATCGTATATAGGAATACACGTAATATATAATTGTAACTCAGCAAACCGAAAACTTTCATTTATATCAACGTTTCGCAGGATAAATCTTTAGGCTGGAGTCCTTCCTTTGTGCTTCCACGGATACAGAATGAAGATTATAATCCCCTTATGATGTCAGCCTTGAGTATGTGCGCTCAAGTTTGCATCAGAATAATATGGGTACAGACTGCAGAGACTATTTTACGTAATGTGGATAAAGCTGAATCGGCTACACATCTGCCGTAGTAGTGGTGAATGTGTATATCCATGAGCGAGGAATACGAAACCCCTACATGTAGGTTACTATTGCACAAAAGACCCAACGATATATACTTAGTTGATCTCAAAAACAACTGGAAGAAGAGTACAGTACTGATGTTAGGAATTATTTCAGAAACTGTATTATCAGAGCACGCCAGATTATAGCTTGCACAACAGAATATCTTCGTTTTTTAATGAATTCAGACAGTGTCTGTAATGTTTCTGTTTTATAAATCCCACTGATAATTATAAAAATCCCATCAAATATCTAAAACGGCCAACACCTTACAGATTCAAGATCAGATTTCTTTATATATAATGAAAAAAGAAAAATAACTTGAAACATGGAAAGGAACTTTAAACGCAACCTCGTTCTACGTAGCAAGTAGCCAAAGTTTTCATTGGGTCCAAGCCTTTGCAATCTACAAAAATTGTTGTTCCTGATGAAATTGATTCTCTACTTCATGACTGTAGACTATTTCCAATAATTTAAATCTGTAGTAAATTTTCCAAAAAAAAAAATACATTCAAAATATTAGTCTAAATGTAAATACAGGAAATAACTACTTATTGTTTGTTTCAATAAATATCAATACATAACGTGTAACTCTTTAAATTTCAACAGGAATAAATCTTGAATGACGTTATTGGAATTGAGAATAAGATAATTCTTTGAGGAATCAATTTGATTAAACCGGAAGTTAAAACAATTAGATGCTGAATTCCGATCAATTTTTTTATTTATTTAAGATTTGAGTTGGTAGATGCATGTATTTAATTGATTTTTTGGGTAAGTTACCCGCGAGCAAATTTTTGCTATATTTAAACAAAGCTCAAACTCAGAATCAAAAGAAAATTAATATGTTTTGTTGGAATTATTTTACTTCCTGTGGTAACATTGGGGATTTTACAAACGGAAATTTGTTGAAAACAAATCGATTAAAATGAGATGCAAATCGATTGGATTGGGGATGTGAATCAGCAAAATATGTATTTAGTGGCTGTACTAAATATTTTACTGCTGTTAGAAGAAATCATTCTACTTCGAATAGCTGTGTAGCATTTTAGAATTATAAAGAATAATTGGTTTTGAGATGAGTTACTCTTAATTCAATTCGATGCATAATACAAGACAGAAAGCATGCGTGAATGAAATGAAACATTCGGCTTTTTTTTTCTGTTATAAAATGCAGCATTCCATGATAGAATCGTTGCATAAAACTGTAAAATTTATTTTACTTAACATTTTTTTTTTCGCACGTTTTAGTGTTCATTAGAACGTTGATTTTCGTTAAGCTATATTATCGATGGTTCGAAAATTTCTATCACGCTTCCTCAGTTTTATCAGCTGAATTGGAAAATTATTGTCGCCGCATAGACCTGAATATACAAAAATAAGCATATCGTAATGGAAGTCTGATCTCAAGTGGTACGAGCGATAAGTTTAGGGGAAGCAGTTAAACATTACCTACACACATATAAGCCATTTAAGTTTTCATTAAAAGTTTAATTAACTAACGATTTTGAATTACTATTTGAAGAGAAAATAAATAACTTACGAGTAATCGAAAAAAAAATCGTATAGGATAATACATAAGACACGAATACAATTAGAACAGGTTCGATATTTGATTAAAGACAGAAAAAACAAAGCATTCAGTGTCTCTTGGAAGAATGATTATATTTACTGAGTTTCGTGAAAAAAGTAAATATGGTTTACTTGTTTAGGTTTTTACACATCAAGTTGCAATTTATTCAGGTAATGAGGAACACATCTACAAGGAATGCCTCACACTCACTCGTCTTCTTTCACATGGTTTAATTTTGTGACCATCAAACCTACAATATTTTCTTTTATACCCTAAAATAAATTTTTCCCAAATTGAAGCCGTTTATATTGGCCGAAGAAAATAGATCAAGGCATGAGATATCATCCCACCCATAGCTATAACCCTCTGCAATTTAAACAATGTCACAGTGGCCCGCATATTTCAGCAGTTTTGAACAGAATTCTTCAGCCTTTTTACTCTCGTAGGATAAGTGAAGCAGCTGCAAATTCGTATGAATAAAGTTTTAATATCCTAAATAATAATAAAAAAATAGCCGGAAGTAAAAATTAAAAAGAAGTTTTATTTCAACGATTAATTACCTCTTATATTTGAATACAAATGAAATTTCTATTAAAATATATTACAACAATTATCTAGAAATACAATCTGCAACATAAAATGTCTTCAGAAAAGACTCGTCCGATATACGATACAAATACTTTTTACAGAATTAAAAAATATGTATTTATGAAATTCTTTTTGCGCAAAATATTTCTGTTCAAATATTAAAACTTCATTTAAAAAACCAAATTATACTTAAAAACTTTCACATGGATAAAGAAGCTAAGATAAAAATTATAAATGCTAAAATTAAATATTCCATAATATAAAAGGAAAGCTTAAATTAATGAACATGCATACACACTAAATATATATTTTTAAATTTTTATTGAAATTCCATGTCTAACAACACATATGAATACAGTAAAAGTCGCATTTTGTATAAATTCATTTCAACTTTATACAAAAACATCTTTACATTACTTTTCTAATAATACATGAAATTTCAATACTATTTGTATTTATTCTTTCGGTAACCTAAGCAGATACTTCGTCCACTCAACATTCAACAGTATCAGACAAAACTATTTCGAGTGTTTAAAACTCCACACACGTCACTTGAATAAAATGTAATATTTATGTTAAAAAGGTTGACATTTCATAATAAAATTTTAAAAATATTAAATTAAATGACAAATGTATACATATACATAAATCATTCCATATTTGAAGTGAAGATTCGATTTCCTGAGAAGGTTGTTTTTCATAAAACAAAGTTACACACTAAAGAAAACTTGCTATTTTCAATTTTTGTGAGATTTTATGTGGCGTGATAAACTACTTTTTAAGGAGAACCCTTTTTGGCATATGTCACATACATAGGGTTTTTCTTCGGTATGGATGCGATAATGATCTTGCAAGTGACGCTTCTGAGAAAACTTCGCATCGCACAGCTCGCGGGAATGAGGCTTTTCCTTCGTGTGGGTTTTCAAATGTTGTTTTAAATCTGATGAACTGGCGAAGGCTTTTCCACACAAAGAGCATTCCTCTGGCTTCTCTTTTGTATGAGTAAAAATGTGGCGTTGCAGATGGTGCTTTAGAAGAAACTCTCTTCCACATATTTCGCATTTGTGCGCTTTTATCCCATCATGAATGAGCAAATGCTTCTTTAAGTCTCCTTTTCTCACAAATCTTCCGTCGCATACGGGGCACTCATGAGTCTTCGATCCCGAGTGGCATTGCAAGTGCAGCATCAAATTGCATTTTCGAGAGAATCTTCTTGCACAGACGCCACACGTAAAATCATTTTCCTTTCAAATCGAGGCTCTGCTTTCAGCCATTTTTAAAAAAAGTTTGTTTTATATTCGCTTCTCAGGTTTAGGGTTTTACAATCAGAAAGTGACACGATTTTGAAGAATTTGCTATGAAAACATTTGTATAAATTTCTGCCTGATTAAAAATTACTTCAGTTCAGTTCACTGTTAGAATTACTAAAGTACTAAAAAATGAATAGACCTGAAATTGAAAAGGAAATTTAACCTTGTTTGGATTTTCCCATATAGATGTTGATCATTAGAATTTGGGCTAATATGATATTGTTTTAATATTTATATAAATACACTGACGGAAAAAATATCCCAACACCAAAAAAAAATTATTGCAGAGTAATGAAATTCGAACAATGCATTTGCTTAGTTAGCATGTTCAATTGATTAAATTTTAAAGATCACAGGTTAATTTCAAGATCAAGAAAATGCATTTCAAATGTAAAATGCTGTTACATTAATAGTCGGTGTAACCTCCAATATTTTGAATGCAGGTCTGCAAACGTGCATGCATTGTGTCATGTCATTTTGTGATATGGAGTTACATGCTTGTTGTACTTGTTTTGTCAATACTGGGTCGGCCAGTGCTGCCTGCGGATGATGCTGGAGTTGTGGTCCAATGATATCGCATACGTTCTCAATTGGAGACAGATCTCGTGATCTCGTAGCTAAGGTAACATGTTGACACACTGTAGAGCGGTATGATAGCGAGTGTTATCCTGTTGAAAAACTCCCCCTTGAATGCTGTTCATAAATAGCAGCACTACAAGTTGATTTACCAGACTGACGTACATATTTTCAGTCAGTGTGTTTGGGATAACCACGAGAGTGCTCCTGCTTGTCATAGGAAATTGCTCCCCAGACCATGACTCCAGGTGTAGGTCCAGTGTGTCTAGGCCGCAGACAGTATGTTTGCAGGCGTTCTCCCGGCCTCCTTCTGACCAACACACGGCCATCACTGGCACCAAGGCAGAATCTGCTTTCATCCGAAAACACAGCAGATCTCCACTCCGTCCTCCAATGAACTCTGTCTTGACACCACTGGTATTGCAAACGGCAATGGCTTGAAGTCAGTAGAATACACGCAACAGGGCTCTTGCCTCGGAGCTGTCCTTGAAGTTACCGATTTCTAACAGTCCGTTGTGTCACTGTGGTATCAACTGCAGCTCCAATTTCTGCCGCAGACGCACTATGATGCGCCACAGCTGTACGCCGAATACGGCGGCCTTCCCGCTCAGTTGTGCCACGTGGCCACCCGAAACCCGGACTTCTTGAGGCAGTACCATCCCTTGACCACTGTTCTCAACAATCATGCACAGTAACCACATTCCGTCCAAGTCATTTTGCAATATCGCGGAAAGAAAATCCACCTTCTCGTAGCCCTATTATACTCCCTCGTTCAATATTGGTGAGCTGTTGATAATGGCTTCTTCGACTTCTTAAGGGCATTCTTGGCTAACATCAACTCAATACGTCAAATTTCAAAGCTCAATAACGCTCACGAACTTTACAACACGCATTTAAACAAATTTTATTTGCATGTTCCGAGTGGCGCTTTTAGCGCTATACTTATGCGAAAAGAGCGAAAATTGAATTGATGTCATCTTTCAGATGTATAAACACGCTTACTAAATTTCGTTTATCTAACACAAATTTTTCTTGGGGTTGGGATTTTTTTTCGTCAGTGTATGTTACGCTTTATTCACTGAGCAAAGATGAGCGTACGTCTCAGTAAAACGGGCTTTATTTCTCAGTTTATACATTTATTAGCGTCTTCTGGTTGTACTTCTCTTCTTTTTTATGCAATTTTTCTTTAGTCATTTATATATATATTATAAATATTTATAATATACATTTATATTTATATATATTTATATATATATTTTTCTTTAGTCATTTAGTCTTTTATGTTTTTTACTATATTACTTTGAATTCTATTTGTTATCCATTGTTTGTTTTGCTGTACAATGTAGGTCAATGAAGTTCTACCATTTTCGCAAGTGTTTTTTTTTTTTTTTTGACATTCACCACGGTGGATACCGCTATAAATTCCTATTGAAGATATCCAATTTAAAGTTAACAGCTATCTACATGTTGTATTTTCAACATTTTGGTGCGTAATCCTTTACTGTAGATCTGAAGGTCAAGTAATGGTACCATTCCTAAAGTGCTGAATGAGAACCTTTTCTCCAAATTAACTACTAGTAAAGTTAAAGTAAAGAAAAAAACTACTTTTAAAAAAAAAAAAAAAAAAAAAAAAAAAAAACTACCTTTAAATTAACTGCTTTAAAACACAATGATTATATGAGCATTTATCCAGACAGGATAGATTATTCATGTTTTCCGATTTTTTGAAACACGTGAATTGGCAAATATGAAAGCTCTTATGGTCATTCCAAATACATGCATCTCTTTATCTATAAAAAATCTCAACTCGATTTCTATTGTACATCTGCAACGACATATAATCTGGATTGATCTCGCAAAAGAACTGGAAGAAAAATATAGATTTACAGTAACCGAACTCCGTTGATTTGAAGTCTGTCTTATTCATACTGGTGTTAATAACTATTTTAGAAACAGTATTATCGGATTGCGTCATAGTATGACTCACACAACAGAAGATCTTTGTTTTGTGTTTGTTGTAATGTTTCTCCTTTACACATCACAGTAATCATTGCAAAAATCCTGTCAAATTATGAAATTTGCAGCGACCAACACCAGCTGCAAATTCCTGCTCAGCTGAAGTTTCTAAATAAGCTAGTTACGGTAAATAACACTCCACGGATAGCAACTGCGTCGAACGCAAAGCAAAAGGAAAATTTAAAACGCTCAATCACCTTTCCTTCACAGAAACCCATGTTTCAACGACACAAACAAAAGACAAAAATACAAAAGAAACAACAACAATACAAAAGAAAACAGATCAGTGGGTAATCAAAAAATATGCTCTGAAGTTTATTCATTTAAACCGCCTTCAACCTTGTCGTCGACTTTTTCGTACAAATCGAAAGCAGAACGTCCTACTTTCTAAATTTCAGACGAAAACATACACATCATAAACTAAACACCATAGATTTGGGATAAACTAGTCTCCGTTGTGTCAATTATGCAATGCACCAGAACCGGAGGAACCGATTTTGTTCCAATATACAAAATATGAGGAACTACGAAACAAGCTGCAGGGTACTTCCGCGTACAGTGTCCTATATTTTTCTTGGATTTTCGATCTGGCTGAGGATGCTCGTTAGAAGATGATGACAATACATCATTTTTTGTGAATAATCTCGTTAGTAACGGGGAATTTTAATTTTCTTTTGTAATATTTCTTGCTTGTAATAAGTGTTATTCAAAGTTTATTTTCTTTCGAATTTTATAATTCTCCGATCTAATCGATCAATCACTTCATCTCATTGTTATTTTTATTCTGATTACTTCTTTTCTTTTGGTTGACAGAAATATTGTACACTATTTCATAACATATGGAATCGTTTTCAAAGTTCAACATGAGTTCTGTCAAATGATAGAATATTTATGGAATAAGTATTTGGGACCTTTTTGTTGATTAATTACAATTTATGGTTTACCATGCAGTGTACGGAGTTTTTTTTTATTGCATTTTGTATATATTGAGATAAAGCAGCTTACGCGAGCATATATCTCAAAACATCTCGTTAAATCCAGTTCCCAGTCTTTTACCAAGTTGGCTACAATACATCAACAAGCCTGCAAGTCTTTTTTTTTTTAGATAGAGGAGGAAAAGTGTTGGGTGGGAACCCACAAGATAGTTCAAACTTGTAAGAGCATGATGGCAAAGCACTGTAGCAGCCCTTCCTAGGTTGTACTCATTGTAAAACAAGTTGTTATAGATGGATACTAAATTATATAACAAAAAGGTTTTTCCATATTTATCAAAGAAAAATATTATTTTATATTCTACCTAAAACGAGGCCTGATGGCCATTGGTATTACAGGCCTCATGTTCGAATCCTGGCAGTGGCATGGATGTTTGTGAGTGGTTCGGAATCCACTCTAAAGTGTAGGACCCGGTCTAATTAGCACAAAGTGTGCACAAAATGACCGTAATGTGACAAACCAAACCAAATCTCCCTAAAAAAATCTTTAAGTCGAATAGTTTCATGAAGTTCTTAATTCTAATTTTTAAAAAAATTTGGAAAAAATAATAATTAAACAATACATTTAATATACAAAACAGTATATATATATAAATATATATATATATATATATATACATATATATATATATATATACATATATATATATATATATATTATCATCTTTCGGCAAAATGTCTTAGCACACAAAAAGTTTATTCTGTTAAACTATCTGTAAACTATTTTCTTTGTTCTACTTTAAAAGTATTCTCTCTAATATAATTCAAAATGTATTAGTCGCTGAATTCACTTTAAAATATTTCCTTTTTTTGTTAGGAGATAATATTCTGAGACTGACACTAAAGCACCTTCTGCAAGAACACCCCTTTTTGTGTAAAGTCCTCCTGCAAGTTTCCTTTTGTATTTTCCAAACCATATTGAATAAATGTGAAAAAGGGTGGAGATGTAATTTTAATAACTGCATCTGAATTCAATCCCTGAATTCAATTCTGTCTCACACTCTGTTGTCCTCCACAAAATTATGTCCTAAAAAAGGACACTCAATTTATTCTTTTTTCCAAAGTTTATGAAATCGTCTGTGGATGAATAAAATATATTTTGTTAACATTGAAAATTTGAACAAGATATATATAGGGAGCGAGTGAGCTAATAGGAGGAATTTAAAAAAGGGGAAAAAATTTATGTTTCAATAATAAGTTATATTATTTTGATGTATATATGAGCGCATTTAATTCAGTCCCGTTAGTTGATTATTCTTTTTACTTTAATCAATTAAGGTATTTCGAACAATTTAATCAATTAAGGATTTTAATATTTCAGCTTTAGTTATATCAAAAGAATTTTAAACAACCATTTTTCTAGAAAAATATTGAAAGATTATTGACTTAAAAATGTTAAGTGATTAATTAGCATTTTATAACTATTTTTAAACTATATTTCTTCTTTAGTAAAACCTATTTTATCTTATGTCTTTGATCAATCTTATCTTCATACGGCTTTTAGATCTTTTAGAATTTAGAAGATTATATTTCATATATCTATTGTAAATAATGAGCAATTACTTTAGTTGTTTCGATTTAGACTCACGTATGATTTGGCGAAAATGTAAACTTTTCTTGCTTTTGAATTTATCGATACTTAACTCCCATATAGATAGATGATGATCGTTTTGAACTAATATGATATTGATTTAATATTTAAATAAATGTTTGGGACAACGAAATTCTTCTATTAAGTAGTGTCTTATCAGTTTGCACACGCATTACTAAATTTAAGTCCTTTTTCAAAAAATTTAAATATATCTATTTTTAAATTATTCGAATTTTGAGGAGTTTCTTTCTTTTCGAAATTCATTTTTCTAAATTTCCTCTGAAGTGAGGTAACATCCCAGAATAGACAATGAGAATATCCTGCGCAAAACATCTTCTTTTAACAATGAGTAAACTGCCATGATGTAAATTTCTTTGCGAATTTTCTATGGCAGACTAAATAATTACAATATGCGAAAAGAGAAGAAAAATGAATGTTTAATAGCGATGTATTATTGTTAGAAATAGAAATACGATTATTAAAAATTTGCATCAATTACTATTTATGCATTACATGTTGTTATTGATCAAAACAATCATCTCTATTCTTTATGTCCCAGTTAAATTTCCTTAGAAACAATGGTTTATACTAAAAATAATGTTGTTCCAAAATTATTTCCAAATTTTTTGGGATTTTTTTTCTGTACTACCAACATTCACACGCGTTGAAGTTGCTGCTAAAAAGCTAAATCATATAAAAACCTTTTGCTTTGCTAAAGTGTTGGTGATGATGATTTGCCAGACGGAGAACTTTGGTTGCTTACCAACTTCTATCTCCTGCATTGTGAATGAGAGTATCTTAATCTTAAGCTTAAAACCCATTGATTAGATAGAAAAAGAGTATATATATATATATAATTTATTTTTAAAAAATTAACCTATTGATTATTTATATTCTGTATTAATTAATAAAAAATAATTTATACATATATAACTTGACACGATTATCCTCATCAAATGCGTGGCCAAAGATTGTGGCATTGAAAGCATCCAGCAGACTTTGAGTAATGTCTTTCTTCATAAGAATGCGTGAAATTGTAGCACATCGTTCATCATCAGAAAGATTTGAAAGCATCTCTGGAGAAGTAGGCAAAGCAACTTCGGAGAGGACCTGAAAACGTTCCCCTCAACATCATCAGTCTTCATATACCGCATAATAAAGCAATAAAAATGAATCCTTTATTAGCAACTCAGTCAAAAATTCAGAAAAGTCTTCCAAACAATATTTGAATAACACAAAAAACATTTTCAAAAGAAACCAATAAACTTTTACATGTATTTTTCATAGTAAAATATGAAAGCATCAATACTTCGACTTTCCAAAACAAATTAAAATTCAAATTTCTCTTAGGAAATTGAAAAACCTACTCTCCGTGGACTGTAAACACAACTCCACAACTAAAGTTTGGCCTCATGTGAGATCTACTTTTATAGTCTGTTTACAAAAAATTTAGAATCAACGAGACAATGTTTGATAAGACGCGAATGTTTACAAAATTATCGAAATTTAAAGGGAACACTGAATGTCAGTTTGCAACATGCATGCACACAAAAACAAATAACGCGATTTATTCGGCGAAACTGAAAGTTCAAGAACGCATTTGCATTAACACTAACTGCAAAGAACTCCACAAATTAAATAAGTTTTTAATTAAATATATCGTTTACAAATAAAATACATTTAGGTTTTCATTAAAAATTAATAAAGGACATTGAATTACAGTTTTGAGTGAAAATAACCTACATATGTTTAATCAGAAATTATTATAATATTATGCGCATAAACAGAATACAGAAGATAGGTATAAAATTCGAATAGATTCAATTTTGTTTAAATTACAAAAAAAAAAAATCAGATTAGAAATGTCCTCCTAGAATGATTATTTTCACACGAGCTTTGTGAAAAAAGAAACCTGGTTAAATTGTTCAGATTTTTGCAAATCAGGACTCAATTCATTTAGGCAACGGGAGCATCTACAAGAAATGCGCATTCCTCACGCTCACTCATCGTCTATTGCATGGTTGCATGCATTTTATTTTATCACGTTTAAAACTTAAATTATTTTATGATTTAAAAGAAAGCATTTATTTCCCAACTTGAAGCTGTCAATATTCGCTGAAGAAAATAGATCGGGGCATGATGAGATACCATCCCACTCATAATCCACTACAGAGGATGAGAATTGGAAGAAGCACATACGGGAATAAAGAAAATAATTTATAAATGAACAGCAAAAAAATTGTCACTGTGTCCCGTGCACTTCGGCAGATTTAAACAGAATCTTTCAGCCTTTTACAGAGGTAGGCTAAGTTGAAGCAGCTGTAAATGCGCAAAGCAGCAAAAATAACATTTTATCAACATAAATAATTGAAACATAGGCGAAAGTAAAAGTTAAAAATAAGTTTTATTTCATCAATTAATTTTCTTTATATTTAATTACAAATGTTATGTCTAAAGACATTTATTACAACAATATTATTATTATTTAATCCAGAAATAAAATCATTAGTCTCCAAATTAGAAAAAATCAAAAATTTATCGTTCGATATATGAAACAAATCTGTTGTTACAGAATAAACACACACCTTCATTCAACACTATTTGCGGAAAATACACCTATTCAAATATTAAAACTTCATTTAAAAAAGCACATACTCGTAATTATACATAAAAACTTTCACATGGAATAAAAGCCAAATATAGAGATGGTAAATTATAGAATTAAATATTAAGTAATCTAAAAAAGAACCCTTAAATTAATGCACGTATTGCGTTAACTCTCTATACGCATACTATATTTTAAAATACTTATTGTAAATTTTCATTTGTAACAATACATAAGAATACAATGATACTGATACGTCGTCCACTCAACACTCAATGGTATCAGTCAAAAATGTTTCTAGTGTTTAAAAAGCCACACACGTCCCTTGAATAAAAAAAAAACATATATGTTAAAGATGATGTTTCAGAATAAAGTTTTAAAAATTAACTAAATGAAAAATGTATACATACACATAAATCATAACGTATTTGAAGTGAAGCTATAATTTCCTTTCTAAGGCGTTTTTCAAAAAACGATGTTACACTAATTCGACATATTTATTTTTTTGTGAGTTTTCATATGATATGATAAACTACTTTTATGAGAAAAATTTTTTTGGCACAACTCACACACATACGGTCTTTCTTCAGTGTGGACCCGATAATGATCTTGCAAATGATGCTTCTGTGAAAATTTCGCACTGCACAACTCACAACAATGAGGCTTTTCTTTTGTGTGGGTTCTCAAATGTCGTCTCAAATTTGATGCACAGCCGAAAGCTTTCCCACACAAAGAACATTTATGAGGCTTCTCATTCCTGTGAGTAATCTCTTCCACATGTTTCGCATTTGTGTGATTTTAGCCCATCATGAATTAACAAATGCCTATTTAATGTATTCCTCCTCACAAATCTTCCATCGCATATCTGGCACACATGAGGCTTCGATCCTCGGTGGCAGACCAAATGTAGTGTCAAATATCGTTTTTGAGAGAATCTACTTCCGCAGATGTCACATTGAAAATTATTTTCCTTCGCAGTCGAGGTCCTGTTTTCAGCCATCTTTGAAAAAATTTGTTTTATATTCGCTTCTAAGATAAAGAGTTTTCTCGCAGTTACAATCAGAAAGAAAGACGATTTTGAAGAATTTGCTATAAAAGCATTCATATAAAGTCCTGTCCGATAAAAAATTACTTCAGTTCAATTCATTATTAGAATTGTTAAAGTATTAATGAATAAATAGTCCTGTAATTGAAAAGTGAATTTAACCTAGTTATGATATGCGTGGAGCTGAATAAAAAATTAAATTAAAATCTTTCAAAATTGGATTGTTGATTTTTGAACTTTTTGTATCGAAAATGCCTAATCGTGGTATAAAAAGTAATATATAGAAATGCACATTAGAATAAGATTTTAATAGTAAAATAGTTAATTTTGAAATAAATATTGTTATTTTTAATAAAGTAAGTAATATTTTTTGAGATAAATTAGTACGATATTTTAAAGAGTTTAATTTACATATATTCTTTAGTAATCTAGATTATATATAAAAATGCATGTAGTACATAATTGTAACTCAGAAAACAGAAACCTTTCTCTTCTTCTTTTTCAGGATAAATCACTAGGCTGGAATATCCTTCCTTTGTGCTTCCACGTATAAAAAAATTATGATTATAATCCCCGTATAATGTCAGGCTGGAGTATATGGGCTCAAGTGTGCATCAGAATAACAAGGGTGCATGCTGCACAGACTACTACACGCAGTCTGGCTAAAGTTGAATAGGCTACACTTCTGTCATAGTAGTGCTGAATATTTATGTACATGAGCCAGGACTTCGAAAACAACATGTAGGTTAGCAGGGAATCAATGCGAATAGAAAAATGTTTTTTAAATCAAATGCATTGATAAATATTTAGAAGATGAATTTCTGTTAAAACATCCTACAAATTGATTCTTTGATTGATTCTGATTGATTGATTATTGATTGATTACAAATTGATTATTTAATCTGAGTCCACATTTGAAAAAAAGGGAAATAAATCTATAATTCAATAATAAGTTATATTAATTGGATGCATATCTGAGTGCATTTAATCCAGTCCTGTTGTTTGATTGTTCTTTTAACGTTAATCATTCAAGGTATTGTCGAACAGATTTGTTTATTAAGGGTTTTAAATTTCCAGCATTAATTATAGAAATAGAATTTTAAACTACGAATCTTGCTTGGAAATATTTAAGGTCTTGCTTTGACATGTCATATTCAGTATTTATACGCAGTTAAGTGATTTTGATAACTGTATTTTTCTAAAGATAAATATCGTTTTTATTATCGTATACATTTGATCAAACTGGTATTTAGATCAGTTATTATAATTGATAAATCGATTATAAATGATTACTAATAACTTAGATGTTTCGATTTAGACTAAATCGAAACATGAATAATTTGACCACAAATGAGCATTGTTCTTTTCCATTTGAATTTTGTTCGATACTTAACTGTTATAAAGATCATGATTATCTTGTTTTTGAACTAATATGATACTGCTTTAATATTTATACAACAGCATATTACCTAATAGTTCAACTAATTTACAATCAGATTCTATTTAAGCAGTGCTGTTTAT
>BPLQ01001989.1:0-18383 GCA_021605075.1 Caerostris darwini
TATTATTAAACTGAGCATAGTTACTGTTAAAAATCAAACTTGTTTCAAATTAGGCATGTGTTACGGATGATATAGATAGTCAGTTCTATTTGATAGTTAATAATCCTTTTTGATAGATAGTCAATCTTTTTTGATTGTTAGATCTTTTTGATAGATAGTCAGTCTTTTTTGATAGAAAGCCAATACTTCTTTATAGATAGGCAACCGTGTTGTTGTTGTTGTTACTTATCCCACTTGGCAGGCATCTAATCTAGACAAAGCCTGCGAACCCGTATGGACTCATGGATGAAGGGAACGGAAGCAGCTTCTGTTGTGATGCAGCACCCGTAGGTAGAAGTCTGACTTTTGCTCCGTAACGCTCTTACAGTCATAGGAGACCGGGATCTACGGCTTAAAGTGGATTTCGAATCATTACAAACATCCATTGGCACCGCCAGGACTCGAACCCGAAACCTGTGGTACCGATTGCCAGACACACAGCCTTCAGGTCCTATTTAATTGTTTATTAAGTATGCGTAATAGATAAATACTGACTGAAAAAAAATGTTAGGAAATTTTATAATGCTGTTCGTTTTTCTTTTCTTCTTTAAAGAAAATCAAATGTTTTTATTTTGTAACTTACTTTTGTTTTCTTGTGTAATTACCTTGTTTCTCATAACAAAAACTTTCCAACTTCCGTGCTATACAGTTTTTTTCTAACAGTTTCCTTTCTTTCGTTCGAAATATATCTATTCGAAATATACGAATCCCTATTACAATATACAAATAAAGAAACTGACATTCAGTCCGTCGTAATAAATTTCGCTGCTTCGCAAAAATGGAAGCTATTGTTTCCAAAAATCTAGGTTTTTGGAAAGTCTTCAGAAAAAACAGGCCAGACAGAATATCTCACGTGCCTACCCCAAGGGAGGTTGCAAAACAATTTCCAGATGCATGGGTCCCGCCCTCCCTAAATCTTCCAATCACTGACGGCCTTCGGGTTTCGGAATTGATGTTGGAATAAATCATTGATAACCCATCCCGTTCTGGGAACACAGGTGGAGGACCCTGCATTCATTTTCGATAATGTTCGAAAAGAATAACAATTTTTTTCTTTTTTTTTATTGAATACTGATCTAAATTTAGTTTCGAATTTATTGCTGTTTTTTTTTTTTCTGTAAAAAAAAGATTGTAACAAGCATTTTTTTTTTTTTTTTTTGAATAAACATTTCGTGAATTATAAATTTATTTTGCTTTATTATAATTGTACGTTAAAATAATAACGTATAACAACGTGACGTGCAACGCGTAATAATAACGTATACTAACGAGTATTATAGTAGTAGTATAGTATAGTATATATATATATATATATATATATAGTAGTATAGTATATATTTGTACGCTATAATTGTTTTCTTTTTACGGAAATATAACGGCAAACAAAATTTTAGTTTGAAGAAAAAATCAAAATGTATTATTTAACTGAATATAATTGTGAATTTAAATCACAAATTGTTTTAAATTAGAAATGTGTTACATATGTCATAGATAGACAGTCCTTTTTGATAGATAGTCCGTCCTTATTGATAAAAAATCCGACATTTTTGATAGATAATCAATACTTTTTGACAGTTTGTCAGAACCTTTCTGATAGGCAGTCAGTCCTTTTTTGACAGATGGGCATTCCTTTTTGATAGACAGTCAGTTTTTTCTATAGGCAATCAGTCCTTTTTCGTAGATAATCCTTTTTGATAGTCAGCCTTTTTTATTAGTCAATCTTTTTTGATAGATAATCGATCCCTTCTGATAGACAGTCAGTCCTTTTTGATAGAAAGTCAGTCCTTTTGATAGATAGTCAGTTCCGCACTCCTTAAATCTTCCAATCACTGACTGATTTTAGCTTTTTGAATTGATTTTGGAATAAATCATTGATAACCCACCCCATTCTGGGAACACAGGTGGACGATCCTGCATTCATTTTCGATAATGTTCGAAAAGAATAACAATTTTTTTCTTCTTTTTATCGAATACTGATCTAAATTTAGTTTCGAATTTATTGCTGTTTTTATTTCTGAAAAAAGAAGTTTGGAACAAGAATTTCTTTGAAGAAGCATTTCGTGAGTTATAAATTTGTTTTGCTTTACCATAATTCTGTTTAGTTTTCTTTTTAATAGAGAAAATAACTGTAAAAAAAAAATTAATTTGAAGAAAAACACAAAATGTATTATTAGACTGAACTGTTAAAAATCAAACTTGTTTTAAATTAGATATGTGTTACGGATGTTATCGATAATCAGGCCTGTTTGATAGATGATCAGTCTAGCCTCGAGAGTCGGGCTACCTGGTGGGAGTTTCCCGGGTTTCCTCTCATACGATATTCAAATATCGGATTGTTTCCCTAAAACTCTCCATAAAGGCAATGCTTCTTCAGCTAGACGGAGCCAAGTAAGACTTCTGCTTACGGATGCTCTATCACAAGACAAGCTGTCCGTTTCTCTCCTTCCATGGTGACTTGAGGCAATTTCGCTAGAGCTCTGGCCTTTGATACCATAAGCTTTTCAGTTTCGAATCCTGGCGGTGGTACCGATGTTAGTTAATGGTTCGGAATCCCCGTTAAACTCCATTAGGTGCCGCTCAAATAAGTCTCTAAATTGTTGGGTGTAGGGCTGACAAACCTACCCTGTAAAATGTAAAACAATACATATCAGAAGGCTTGGGACCAACATGGGGCTGTCGCGTGAATGAAGAAGAAGAAGAAATATCTACAAATTGCAGTCAATGCATTAAAAAGTGATGAAACTTTATGGTGATTGCTATGTCGTCTCGATATTTAAAGTACCAAATAAATATTTTAATGTCCTTTTATTGTACCTCCCAAAAATGCGGGAAGTGGCTCTTAGATGTCCAACTGGTACTCCAAAAACATCATCTTTCAGTTACAAGACTGATCCACGCTAAACCAGGTTGACCCAAGACACCGGTGTATAATTAAGAAAACAATAAGAATATTTAAAAGTATACTCTAGTAGTTTAAGTAGTTGCAAACATTTACTCTTACACGATTTACTTACACGAAACGTAAAAACTAACTTCGCTTCGGAACAAAAGACAAAAAAAATTGCAGCAGAATTTAAAACTCGTTTTCAAAAGTTTTCTGCCAAACAAATAATTCAAAACAACTCCCTCTACCGATTAACTAGAAAAGAAAATTACTACTACTTCTTCTTCCCAACTACTCAAAAGCTCACTTCTCATTACTCGAAATTCAATAGCCGTGTTCTCATTCGAATATGTTCTAAAAATCCCCTAGAACCACTGCCAAACGGCTTCAAATAAGAATGTCGTTTTATTTTTATTTTTCCCCAAACTCTGGCAACGCTGTTATCATCCATTAAGTGAGCGTCGTTTTTCTTTAACCATTATGATGTTGACAAGAACAACTTAAAGCGTTAAAGAGTTAAGTCGTAAAATAAAATTCCTTTTTTTTCTTCCTTTTGTTTGTTTCCCGCCAAAACTTTTCCCCCGAACCCAACACGTTCCAAAGTCTTCTGTTTATTTTTATGACATTTAACGTCGAGCAGTTTTTACGTCAAAGTTAATGATGGGATTTCTTCGCAGCAATTGCTACTAAGTTTGGACTTTTGGTAATTCTTCTTGGCGTCTGGTAATTTCGCGGCAGACATGGAGTAATTCGGACCGAAATTATTTCTTCTTTGTCATTCAGTATTTCCAGAAGATCCCATTGGAGATTAAGGCGTCTTTAATTTTAATTGAATTAGCGAAAGTACGTCCATTTTTTTCTTTCCTGGTGTTAAGAAATATGTCTTAGCATTATATGATCCTGCATTACACTCGGTGATAATGAGTTGAGATTTTATTGTCAATATACTATAGCAAATTTTAATTTTAATGTTAAGAAAGTGTTTGTTTAAGTAAATTTAAAATACAAAATAAGTATGTACAAATTGAATAAGCATTTATCATATTATAATATTTCATTCTCGATATTATTCTCCAGCTTAAAGGGCAACCTGGGTAGGCATGAGTGAGTAACAGCGGCGCAGCCCTTGCTTATGGCATAAAGATTAACTGTCTCTCTATTCCGAGCTGCTTTAGAACAACACTATAATTGATTCTTACTTTTTCAACGATAGTGTTTTAATGAATAAAATTTTTAATTATTTTTAAGATTATTTCATGTAAATTAATAATAATTATTATTTAAGTAAGAAATTAGTATACATATTTATTATAAGCATGTGTCCTAACCATCTATACAGGCGTTATATGTTGTATAAGCATGTATCATATTATATTATTTGATTTTTGTTTTGCAAACATTAATTTTTTTCAAAGAAAAAAAGTAATTAATTTTGAAGACGGTTTCACATAAATTAATAATACTTGCAATTTAAATTGAAAATTATTATACTTATTTCTTATATGAACGTATCATAAGCATGTATATAAGCGTATTTCATGTAAAGTAGTAATACTTATCATTTAAATAAACAATTATTATACATATTTCTTATATGAACATATCATAAGCATGTATATAAGCGTATTTCATGTAAAGTAGTAATAATTATCATTTAAATAAACAATTATTATACATATTTCTTATATGAACATATCATAAGCATGTATATAAGCGTATTTCATGTAAAGTAGTAATACTTATCATTTAAATAAACAATTATTATACATATTTAATCTATATATTATTTGACCGAATAGTTTCCCAGTGACAACGTGAAACTGTCGTGAATAGTTTACTATTACTACTACTACTACAACACCGCACCACATCACGACTAAAGCTGATTTGCCGCTTTACAATTTGAGTATGATACAAGGGTGAAAAAAGTCTGACTGGACTAATTGACGCTCTTACATCCATATGAGACCTGGACCAACGTCTTAAAGTGGATTCAGAAACACTACAAACATCCATGGCACCGGCGGGACTCGAACCCAAACAAGTGGTACCGAGAGAGAGCGCTAGACACTCGACCATTCAAGCCCATGGACGTAGGACTGGCAATCCTACGCCGTAAAAGAAATAAATGTCATGCCTCGGAATTTGGTAGATGGGTTTGGCCATTTTACGTCTGACACACCATTGAAGAAGAAGAAAGACCGTCGAATTGCAGTCATTACTGTCAAAACAGATGAGACTTTATGGAAATTGCCATGTCGTCTCGACATTTAAGCTACCAAATTAAAATTGGAATACTCTTTTTCTGTACCTAACAAAAATGTGGGGTGGTGACCCTTAGATGTCGAACTGGAACTCCAGTGACATTCTCCTCCAGTTAGAAGAAAGTTTCTGGGTAAGACAGGTTGTCCTTACTAAGACACCAGTGTATAATTAAAAAAAAACAATAAGAATAGTTTACACTCGCCAACTAGTTCCAAACATTTACTCTGATCACGAAAACTTATAAACTAACTTAGCTTCGGAACAAAAGAAAAGAAATTGCAGCAGAATTTAAAACTCGTTTCCAAAAGTTTTCTGCAAAACTAATAGTTCAAAATAACTCCCTCTAACGATTAACTGGAAGAGAAAATTACTACTACTTCTACTTCCCAACTACTCAAAAGCTCATTTCCCATTACTCGAAATTCGATAGCCGTGTTTTCATTCGAATATGTTCTAAAAATCCCCTAGAACCACTGCCAAACGGCTTCAAATAAGAAGTCCGTTTTATTTTATTCTACTTTTATTTTTACTTTTTTCAAGCTGTGGCAACGCTGTTATCGTCCATTAAGTGAGCGTCGTTTTCCGTTAACCATTATGATGTTGACAAGAACAACTTAAAGTGTTGAAGAGTGAAGTGATAAAATAAAATTCCTTTTTTTTCTTTGTGTTTGTTTCCCGCCAAAACTTTTTCCCGAACCAAACACGTTCCAAAGTCTTCTGTTTATTTTATGCAGTTTTTACGTCAAAATTAATGACGGGTTTTCTTTGCTGCAATTGCTACTAAATTTGGACTTTTGGTAACTCTTCATGGCGTCTGGTAATTTCGCGGCAGACATGGACAAATTCGGACCGAAATTATTTCTTCGATGTCATTCACTCATCCCAGAAGATCTCATTGGAGATTAAGGCGTCTTTAATTTTAATTAAATTTTCGAAAGTACGTCTTTTTTTTCCCCTTTCCCCTCGTGTTAAGAAATATTTCTTGGTTTATAGGATCCTTCATAGCTCTCGATAATAATTAGTTAAATAAGCATAAATAACATATTTAAATATTTTATTTTTGTTTTTTAACATTAATTTTTTAAAGAATAAAACTAATTATTTTAAGGACATGAATGACCGAGTATCTAGTGCTCTTGAGCTCGATGTCACAAGGCTCGGGTTTTAGTTCCGCAAGTGCCATGAAAGAGGACCTACCGTTTAAAGTGGTTTGGACTCTACTTTAAACCGTAAGCCGTCTCACATGAGTGTAAGAGCGTCATGGAGCCAAGTCAAATTTCAACCTATGGGTGCTCCGTGCACAATAGAAACTGCCACCTTTCCCTCCACCCATGAGTAGGTTACTCATGGAATGTTCGTCGCTCACTGCAGGATTAGTCACCAAGGATTAGTCATACACACAATCATTTTAGGTCTATTTCATGTAAATAATGATTATCAGTTAAATAAACAATTATAGGGCCTGAATAGCCGAGTGTCTAGCGCTCTCGCGCTCGGTGCCCCAGGTTTCGGGTTCGAGTCCCGGTGGTGCCATGGATATTTGTAGTGCTTCGGAATCCACTTTAAGCCCTACGTCCCGGTCTTATTTGACTGTAAGGAGCGTCACGGAGCAAAGTATGACTTCTACCTACGCATGCTCCATCCCAACAGAAGCTGCCCCCTTTCCCACCATCCATGAGTAGATTACTCATGGATTTTCCGTCCCGTACTCTGAGGATTAGAAACAAACAAACAAACATAAACAATTATTAAACATATTTAGTATATGCTTTGTTTACCCGACTCGTGCCTATAATGAGCATTAGCACTGAGATTCAATCCGCTGGGGACTTTGTTGTAGACATTGTTTCCAACAACAACTCAATGGAGTTTGTCATGTTCAGCACCTTGTTTCGTGAGTTGGACGACCTGGTGGGAGTATTGCTTGCTTTCTTCTATATGACACGCAAATGTAAGAAAGTTGGCCCTAAAATTCCTTTCACGAAATCCTTAGTCAACCATGTGGCTGTCGCGGTACCGAAGAAGTAAATAGATTTGGTTTGTCGCTATACGGTCATTCTTTGCACAAATTGGACTAATTAGACCAGAACCTGCAATTTAGTGTGGATTACGAACCACTCACAAACATCTATACCATCGCAATTAATCGAAACTGAAGCCTGTTGTACCCACAGCGGTTGCGTTGCCGTCCAGACATTTAAGCTACCAAATTAAAGTGTTAATGGCCTTTTACCGTATCAACCATAAATGCGGAGTTGTGACCCTTAGATGTCGAACTAGAACTCCAGTCAAATTCTCTTCCAGTTCGAGAATTGTTACTAAGACAGGCTAAGACATCCAACCCGTACTAAGACACCAATGTGAAATAAAAAAACCCAATGAGAATACTTGAAAGAATTCTCGTCAAGTACTTGCAAATATTTACTCTTATCACGAAACGTAAAAACTAACTTCAATTCGGAACAAAAGAATAAAAAAATTGCAGCAGCAGAATTTAAAACTCGTTTCCAGAAGTTTTCTGAAAAACTAATTATTCAAAACAACTCCCTCTACCGATTAACTAGAAGAGAAAATTACTACTACTTCTTCTTCCCAACTACTCAAAAGCTCGCTTCCCATTACTCGAAATTCGATAGCCGCGTTCTCATTCGAACATGTTCTAAAAATCCCCGAGAACCACTGTGAAACGGCTTCAAATAAGAATTCCGTTTTATAATTATTCTACTTTTACTTTTAATTTTTTCAAACTGTGGCAAGGCTGTTATCATCCATTAAGTTAGCGTCGTTTTCCGTTAACCATTATGGTGTTGTCAAGAACAACTCAAAGCGCTGAAGAGTTAAGTCGTAAAATAAAATTCCTTTTTTGTTTGTTTCCCGCCAAAACTTTTATCCCGACCCAAACACGTTCCAAAGTCTTCTGTTTGTTTTTACGACATTTAACGTCGAGCAGTTTTTACGTCAAAATTAATGACGGGTTTGCTTCGCTTAGTAAATGCTACTAAATTTTTACTTTTGGTAATTCTTCTTGGCGTCTGGTAATTTCGCGGTAGACATGGAGTAATTCGGACCGAAATTATTTCTTCGACGTCATTCACTCATACCAGAAGATCCCATTGGAGATTAAGGCGTCTTTAATTTTAATTAAATTTTCGAAAGTGCGTCCGTTTTTTTCTTTCCTGGTGTTAAGAAATATGTATTGGTTTATATGATCTTGCATTACACTCGGTGATAATTAGTTGACTTTTTATTGCATTATAATATCGAGAATTTTAATTGAAATATAAGAAATTATGGGTTTAATGAAATTTTAAATACAAATTAAATATGCATAAGTTGTGCATATTTAATAATATGGACAACTTATGCATATTATTATGAAGATGCATATATAATGGCTAAGATGCATAAATTATTATTATATTGAAGATGCATAATAATAACTTATGCATATTATTAAGCAAGAAGGAATTTCATTTCTAATTTTATTTTCTATTTTTGCTGGTAATACTCTCAAAATGCACCAAAGCGAAATTATATAATTTTGCTGAATCTGGTTTGGTTTGCTACTTTATGGTCACTTTGTAAACACTTTAGTTTAATTAAACTGGAATCTACAGTTGAAAGGGGATTCGAATCACTCACAAACATCCATGTCACCGCCAGGTTTTGAAACTGAAGCCTGTGGTACCAAAGGTTCAAGTAGAAGAGGAAATACCTATGAATTGTAGTCAATGCTTTTAAAAGCGATTACACTTTATGGTGTTTACCATGTAGTCTGGTAGTCCATGTAGTCTGGTAGTCCATGTAATCTGGATATTTAAAGTATGAAATAAAAATTTTAATGGGCTTATTCTGTAGCACCCATAAATGTGGGGTAGTGGCTTTTAAATGTCAAACAGGAACTCCAGTAACATTCTCTTCAGTTTGTACTAAGACACCAATGTATAATAAAAAACAATACTATTACTTTAAAGCATACGGGTCTGAATGGTCGAGTGGCTAGCGGTCGGGCTCTCGGTACCACAGGTTTTGGGTTCGAGTACCAGCGGTGCCATGGCTGTTTGCAGTGGGTAAGAATTTAATTTAAACCATAAGTCCCAGTCTAACAGGAGCGTAAACTTGTTATTGTTACTCCACGTCAGTAGCTTATTTTCAAGCTACACGCACCTTCTGGGTAGTGCTAACTGAGTAACGTCGGTGCAGCACTTGCCTTAAGACATCTAAGACAATTGTATAAGTGTTCGGGAATTGTATAAGTTAAAAAAAAATACTTTAAGCAATACTCGTCAAGTAGTTCCAAATATTTAGTCTTATCACCAAATGTAAAAACTAACTTCGCTTCAGGACAAAAGAAAAAAAAAATTGCAGCGGAATTTAAAACCCGTTTTCAAAAGTTTTCTGCCAAATAAATAATTCAAAATAACTCCCCACATCCCGATTAATTTGGAAGAGAAAATTACTACTACTTCTTCTTCTTGCCAGCTACTAAAAAGCTCGCTTGCTATTACTCGAAATTCGATAGCCGTGTTCTCATTCGAACATGTTCTAAAAATCCTCTAGAACCACTGCAAAACTTCTCCAAATAAGAATTTCGTTTAATTTTATTCTATTTTTTTCAAACTGTGGCAACGCTGTTATCATCCATTAAGTGAGCATCGTTCTCCGTTAACCATTATGATGTTGACAAGAGCAACTTAAAGCGTTGAAGAGTTGAGTCATAAAATAAAATTCTTTTTTTTCTTCTTTAAGTATTTGTTTCCAGCCAAAACTTTTTCCCCGAACCAAACACGTTCCGAAGTCTGTTTATTTTTACGACATTTGCATTACGACATTTATTTTTACGATTATTTATGTCTTCTGTTTATTTTTACGACATTTAACGTCGAGCAGTTCTTACGTCAAAATTAATGACGGGTTAACTACGTGGGAATTTGGACTAAATTTGGACTTTCGTTAATACTTCTTGATGTTTGGTAATTTTGTCGCAGACATGGAGTAATTTGGACCGAAATTATTTCTTCGATGTCATTCACTATTCCTGTTGCAGATTAAGACATCTTTAATTTTAATTGAATTTTCGAATGTACGTCCATTTTTTCATTCCTTCTGTTAAGAAATATGTCTTGGTTTATAGGATCCTGCATAACACTCGGTGATAATGATTTGAGATTTTATTGCCAATATAATATCTGGAATTTTGATAGAAAATTAACCCTTTGCACTCGAAGTTTTTTTCATTCATATTACCAGCAACTCAAAGCACTTTTAGTGAAAAGATCCTATTCACATGTAAGTTTGATATACGCATTAAAAGAAACGCATTATTTATATTGTTATTTGCATTTTCTCCGCAGCGGAGCCCTCGAGCTTGAAGACAACTTTTAAATAGCTCCGCTCCGGAGCCCTCAAGATTGACTGTTTAATTAAATTTTAAATGCAAATTAAATTATAAATTTTATAAACATGTATTATATTTTAATTGATACTTGCTTTATAATTTAATTAACGTTAACGTTAACTTTTTATTGAATAAAACTAATTATTCTTAAGATTATTTCATGTACATTAATATTAATTATCATTTTAATTAACAATAATTATAATTTAACAGTAGGTCCTGGTCTCATAGGCCAGTAGAGCGTTGGGCATAAGGCTAACAACCATACACCTCTAAAAACAAAACATCTCCTGTCCAGAAATCCGCCAGTAAGCAGACGGCCTTAGCCCAAAATGCACTGTTGCGCCACTGATGATGATTATGTATCAGATCATAATATTTGATTTTCGCTTTATCAACGTTAATTTTTAATGAATGACACTAATTATTTCTAAGACAATTTCACGTAACTTAATAATAATTATCATTTAAATAAACAGTTTTTATATTTATTTATGATATGCATATATCATTTGCATATATATAAGTGTTATATGTTATATAAGCATGTATTATATCATAATATTTTATTCTTATTTTATTAACGTTAATTTTTATTGAATAAAACTAATTATCGTTTTAAGCTATTTCAACTAAGATTAATAAAAATTATCATTTAAATAGCAATTATTATACATATTTAACATATGCATTGCTTGCCCGACTCGTGGCTCAGTGGCCAAGTGCGCCTCTGGTGAGCAATAGTGCGGAGGTTCAATCCGCTCGTGACTTTGTTATATATACTTCTTTAAAAAACGAACAGACTTTATGGATTTTGCGATGTTTCAGCATCTTGCCTCGTCAATAAGTCTATTTGGTAGGAGTTACTCCCATATGATACTCAAATGAGCCAAGTCACACTTCTACCTAAGGGTACCCCATTGCAAGAGAAGCCGCTCGTTTCCCTCCTTCAATGGCTTCCTGATGGCAAATTGGCTAGCGCTCGGGCCTTTGGTACCAAAGGCTTTTCAGGTTCGACTCTCGGCAGTTCCATGGATACTTATCGTGTTAAGGAAACCACTTAACCCTCACCCCAGGACCTGTTTAATAAGATTGCTGAACGTAGGGTTCACAACCCTACCCCGTAAAAAGAGAAACAACATCTCATAGTAGTTCAGAATCTAACAGGCATCCTTGGTCCAACATGGGGCAATCACGCCACTGAAAAAGAAGCTGAAATACCCACGAATTGCTTTCAAACTTTATGGTGATCGCCATGTCGTCTCGACATTTTAAATATCAAATAAAACTTTTAATGGTCTTATTCTGACCTTCTAGAAATGCGCCCTTACATGTCAAGCAGGAACTCCAGTAACATTCTCTTGTAGTTAGACGACTGTTCAAGGTTAAAATATACTCTTCAAGCTTGTAAATATACTTGCAAATATTTACTCTTATCTAGAAAACCTAAAAACTAACTTCAATTCGGAACAAAAGAAAGAACAAAAATTCAGCAGAATTTAAAACTCTTTTCCAAAGTTCCGTCTGCCAAACTAATAATTCAAAATAACTCCCACTACCGATTCACTGGAAGAGAAAATTACTTCTACTTCTTCTTCTTCCCCACTACTCAAAAGCTCACTTCAAATTACTCGAAATTCGATAGCCGTGTTCTCATTCGAATATGCTCTAAAAATCCTCTAGAACCACTGCCAAACGGCCTCAAATAAGAATTTCGTTTTATTTTATTCAACTTTTTTTTTTTTTTTTTTCAAGCTGTGTCAACGCTGTTATCATACATTAAGTGAGCGTCGTTTTCCGTTAACCATTATGATGTTGAGAAGAACAACTTAAAGCGTTGAAGAGTTAAGTCATAAAATAAAATTCTTTTTTTTGTTTGTTTCTTGCCAAAACCTTTCCCCCGAACCTAACACGTTCCAAAGTCTTCGGTTTATTTTTACGACATTTAACGTCGAGCAATTTTTAAGTCAAAATTAATGATGGGTTTTCTTCGCGCTGCAATTGCTACTAAATTTGGACTTTCTGTAATTCTTCTTGGCGTCTGGTAATTTCGCGGCAGACATGGAGTAATTCGGACCTAAATTATTTCTTCGACGTCATTCACTCATCCCAGAAGATCCCATTGGAGATTAAGGCGTCTTTAATTTTAATTAAATTTTCGAAAGTGCGTTCGATTTTTTCTTTCCTGGTGTTAAGAAATATGACTTGGTTTATATGCTCCTACATTATATTCCGTGATAATTAGTAGAGATTTTATTGCCAATATAATATCCCGAATTTTGATTGAAAATTAAAAGTTTGCCTGTTTAATTTAATTTTAAATTCAAATTAAATGTGTATAAATTTTATAAGCATGCATCTTATAAAATTAAATGTGTATAAATTTCATAAGCATGTATCTTATTATAACTGATTCTTAATTTATCAACGTTAATTTTTTAAGGAATAAAACTAATTAGTTTTAAGATTTTGACGACTTTTTTTGAGAAATATGTCTTGGTTTATTGGATACAGCATTACATTCCGTGATAATTAGTTGATATTTTATTTCAATTCCTTCTATTAGCTCACACTCTCAATATATATATCTTGTTGAAATATTCAATCATTCATAAAATACTTTTTATTCATCCACTCAAGTTCAAATACATTTTTACTTTGAACTTGCAGGGGATGACACTGGATGTTAATACAGATTTTTCAAATATTAATTCAGTAATTAAATTTAATTAATTAATTTTAGTTTTTTTTTAGATTTAAGTTGCATGTATCTACCAATAGATGGCGCCAGATAAACTTAAAAAATTAAATGAAAATTATTTATAAAGGACTTTCTGCATTATAGTTGGAAAAAAGTAGGAATTGACTGTAAAAACTTTTTTTTTTATATTACTTATTTCTTTCCTGGTGTTAAGAAATGTGTCTTGCTTTATAGGATCCAGCATTGCACGCGGTGACAATTAGTTGAAATTTTATTGCCAATATAATATCGGGAATTATGAATGAAAATTAAAATATTGCCTGTTTAATTAAACTTTAAATACAAATTAAATGTGTATAAATTGTATAAGCGTGCATTTTATTATAACTGATTCTTGACTTATCAACGTTAATTTTTTAAGGAATAAAACTAATTATTTTTAAGATTTTGACGACTTTTTTTGAGAAATTTGTCTTGGTTTATAGGATCCTGTATTACATTCGGTGATAATTAGTTGAGTTTTTATTGCATTATGATATCACGCATTTTAATTGAAATATAAGAAATCAGGGATTTAATTAAATTTTAAATACAAATTAAAAATGTATAAGTTGTTCTTAGAATTCATTTTCTATTATTGCTGTTAATGCTCTCAAAATTTACCAAAGCCAAATTATAAAAAAAAAATTGAAATTCCATATGCCAAGGGAATTTTCAGTAGAAAATTGGTCTTACTTTTTTAATAACAATAATATATAGATATATATATATACATATTTATATATATATTTGAATATTATTAGATAATGTTGGATATTATAGATATCTATAATTAAGTTTGTTGGATTAATGCCTTTATATTTTGCCTTCGATCATATATTTGGCAACGATTGGTTATTTGGCGATGATATATTTGGCCTTCCATCAAGGGCTTTATAAGGCCTACGATCATTGTGTGTCACTTTGAGCTAATTAGACCGGAACTTACATTTTAACGCGGATTCCGAATCACTCACAAACATCCATGTCACCGCCATAATTCGAAACTGAAGCCTGTGGTACCAAGATTCGAAAAGAAGAGGAAATACCTACCAATTGGAGTCATTGCTTTAAAAATCGATGAGACTTTATGGCGTTTGCCATATCGTCTCGTCATTTAAAGTATCAAATAAAAATTTTAATGACCTCATTCCGTAAAACCATAAATGTTCTGAAGTTGCCCTTAAATGTCAAACAGGAACTCTAGTAACATTCTTTTCCACTTACAAGACTATTCCAGGTTAAAACAGGCAAAGACACTCTCCGTACTAACACATCAATGTATAATAAAAAACAATACTATTACTATAAAGTGTACGGGCCTGAATGGCCAAGTGGTTAGCATTCTGGCACTCGATAATACAGGTTTCGAGTAGGAATCAAGGAAGTGCCATGGATTTTTTTAGTGGTTCGTATGTCCCGTAGAACCCATTCAAACGGTAGGTCCCGGTCTAACAGGATCGTGGAGGGTTGCGGAAGTATTGTTACTCCGCGTTCGTAACATACACTCATGTCCATAAATTAAGAATGATTCAGAATCACACAGAAATTGAACTCTAAAATAAAAATTTCACCTGTAGAATTATCACACACATCTTGAAGAAGAATATGCAAATGACAGGAAACCTCCAGATGGCGCGGATAGTACGTCACAATGACGAGAGTGTAAGAGAGGGGCATATAAGGAATGGTGGCAAAGAAGAAAAATTGTTCACAAGCGCTTTAAAAGCCTTTCAGTGCAATAACCGCAAATGCTTCCTTTGTGCATTGGCACAAAGGAAGCATTTGGATGATTTTTTACGTGGTAGAATTATCGAATGACTGGAATGTGGACGTACCCAGCTGGAAGTATCCCAGGAACTTGGAATCGCCCAGAGTGTCATCTCCAGGCTTTGGGAACGATTCCAAGATGATGGTAATATGAGTAGATGTTACAGCACAGGTCGCCCACCATTGGTGCAGGGCTTGACTTAAGGCATCTAAGACAATTGTCTAAGTGTTTGCCCATGGCATTAGAACAAAAAAAACTTTAAAGTATACTCACGAAGTAGTTCCAAGTATTTACTCTTATCACAAAACGTAAAAACTAACTTCGCTTCGGTACAAAAGAAGAAAAAAATTACAACAGAATTTAAAACTCGTTTCCAAAAGTTTTCTGCCAAACTAATAATTCAAAACAACTCTCTCTACCGATTAACTGGAAGAGAAAATTACTACTACTTCTTCTCTTCCGAACTACTCAAAAGCTCACTTCCCCTGACTCGAAATTCGACGGCCACGTTCTCATTCGAAAATCTTCTAAAAATCCCCTAGAACCACTGCGAAGCGGCTTCAAATAAGAATTTCGTTTTTTTTTTATTCTATTTTTATTTTTACATTTTGCAAACTCTGTCAACCCTGTTATCTTCCACTAAGTGAGCGTCGTTTTCCGTTAACCATTCTGATGTTGACAAGAACAACTAAAAGCGTTGAAGAGTTAAGTCATAAAATAAAATTCTTTTTTTTTCTTCTTTTTTGTTTGTTTCCCGCCAAAAATTTTCCCCCGAACCAAACACGCTCCAAAGTCTTCTGTTTATTTTTACGACATTTAACGCCCAGCAGTTTTTACGTCAAAATTAATGATGGGTTTTCTTCGCTGCAGTTGCTACTAAATGTGGACTTTTGGTAACACTTCTTGGCGTCTGGTAATTTCGCGGCGGACATGAAGTAATTCGGAGCGAAATTATTTCTTCGATGTCATTCTCTAATCCCAGAAGAACCCATTGGAGATTAAGAAGTCTTTAATTTTAATTAAAGTTTCGAAAGTACGTCTTTTTTTCCCCCTTTCCCCACGTGTTAAGAAATATTTCTTGGTTTATAGGATCCTTCTTAACTCTCGGTGATAATTAGTTAAATAAGCATCAATAGCATACTTAAATGTTTTATTTTTGTTTCTTAATATTAATTTTTTAAAGAATAAAACTAATTATTTTAAGGACATGAATGGCCGAGTGTCTAGTGCTCTTGAGCTCGATGTGAGAAGGCTCGGGTTTCAGTTCCGGAAGTGCCATGAAAGAGGACCTACCGTTTAAAGCGGTATGGACTCTACTTTTAACCGTAAGCCGTCTGACATGAGTGTAAGAGCGTCGCGGAGCCAAGTCAAATTTCAATCTATGGGTGCTCCGTGCACAATAGAAAATGCCACCTTTCCCTCCATCCATGAGTAGATTACTCATGGAATGTCCGTCGCGCACTGCAGGATTAGTCATACACACAATCATTTTAGGTCTATTTCATGTAAATATCAATAATTAATAATTAGTAATCAGTAATTATCAGTAACCTCTACTATTTCATGTAATGATTATCAGTTAAATAAACAATTATAGGGCCTGAATAGCCGAGTGTCTAGCGCTCTGGCGCTCGGTGCCCCAGATTTCGGGTTCTAGTCCCGGCGGTGTCATGGATAATTGTAGTGCTTCGGAATCCGCTTTAAGCCGTACATCCCAGTCTTATTTGACTGTAAGGAGCGTCACGGAGCAAAGTCAGACTTGTCAACCTACGCGTGCTCCATCCCAACAGAATCTGCCCCTTTTCCCTCCATCCGTGAGTAGATTACTCATGGGTTGTCCGTCCCGTACTCTGAGGATTAGTAACAAACAAACAAACATAAACAATTATTATGCATATTTAATATATGCTTTGTTTACCTGACTCGTGCCCAATGAGCATTAGCACTGAGATTCAATCCGCTGGGGACTTTGTTGTAGACATTGTTTCTAACAACAACTCAATGGAGTTTGTCATGTTCAGCACCTTGTTTCGTGTGGAGTTGATCTGGTGGGAGTATTGCTTGCTTCTTCTGCACGATACGCAAATGTAAGGAATTGGCCTAAAATTCCTTTTCACGAAATCCCTTAGTCAACCATGTGGCTGTCGCGTTACCGAAGAAGTAAATTGATTTGGTTTGTCGCTATACGGTCGTTCTTTGCACGTTGGTCTAATTGGGCAGAATATAATTTTTAGCGTGGATTACGAACCGCTCACAAAAACATCCACATGCCATCACCAATTAATCAAAACTGAAGCCTGTTATACCCATATAGTGATTGCGTTTGCCGGCCATTCACATTTGCTACCAACTTAGAGTGTTAATGGCCTTTTTACCGTATCAACCATAAATGCGGAGTTGTGACCCCTTAGATGAGGAACTAGAACTCCAGTCAAATTTTCTTCCAGTTAGAGAGAATTTTACTAAGACAGGCTAAGACATCCAACCCGTACTAAGACACCAAATGTGAAATAAAAAACCAATGAGAATACTTTAAAAAAATCTCGTCAAGTACTTGCAGATATTTACTCTGGATCACGATAACTTATAAACTAACTTAGCTTTGGAAGAAAAAAAAATTGCAGCAGAATTTAAAACTCGTTTCCAAAAAGTTTTCTGCCAAACTAATAAATAATTCAAAATAACTCCCCTCCCCATTAACTGAAGAGAAAATTACTTCTACTTCCCAACTACTCAAAAGCTCACTTCCCATTACTCGAAATTCGATAGCCGTGTTTTATTCGAATATATTCTAAAAATCCCCAAGAACCACTGCGAAACGGCTTCAAAATAAGAAGTTCGTTTTATTTTGTTCTACTTTTTTATTTATTTTGTTTTTTACAAACTCTGTCAACGCTGTTATCATCCATTAAGTGAGCGTCGTTTTCCGTTAACCATTATGATGTTGACAAGAACAACTTAAAGCTTTGAAGAGTCAAGTCATAAAATAAAATTCCTTTTTTTTTTTTCTTTGTTTATTTCCCATAAAACTTCTTTCCCCCGAACCAAACATGTTCCAAAAGTCTTCATGTTTTATTTTTACGAGATGACTTAACGACGTAGAGCAGTTTTTACGTCAAAATTAATGATGGTTTTGCTTCGCTGCAATTAAGTACTTACATAAATTTGACTTTTGGTAATTCTTTATGTCTGGTAATTTCGCGGCAGACATGGAGTAATGTGGAGCGAAATAATATTTTCTCTTCGATGTCATTCACTCATCATCCCAGAAGATCCCATTGGAGAT
>BPLQ01001990.1:0-48379 GCA_021605075.1 Caerostris darwini
TAAAAGTTTAAAAAAAGAAATAAATGAAAGCAATTAAAGCATTAAAATATAACGACACATCAGATCCTCTGTTTTCAGATGTCAAAAATCAACTACAACCAACTTACAAATAGATTCAAGCCTCACATTTACTCAGTTTTTTTCCCTATGGAAACGTAGTTTTTAATTAATAAAACTGAATTACTGTATAAAATACTATATATACTGTACAAGTATATATACACTATCTGGAAGAAAGTGACGGGACACCCCTCGAAAAGTAGAAAAGTCGACAATACAGCTGTCATATGCGCAATAATAGGTATCACGTGTCAGCCATATCCTATAAATACTCTGTGGAGTCGACTAGAGTTGTTTTTTGTCAAGATGCCGCCACGGGAAGAGTTGTCTGAGTTCGAGAAAGGTGTGTTGGCTGGATTGCATCTTGCCAAGGTGTCAATTAGGGAGATATCCCGTCTCCGTAGCTGCTCAAAATCAACTGTAGCACGTGTTGTGTGTCGCTACAAGACTGAGGGACACTGTCAGAACAAACCCCGAAGTGGACGACCTACAGTTCTCACCAGCAGGGACCGGCAGGTGCTCGGCAGGGAGATTCGAAGTAACCGTCAAACATCCATGGATAACATCGCTAATGAGTTTAGACAAGCCACAGGTGTGGCCGTTTCGACCAAGACTCTTCGTATCGAGGCCCATAAGTTAGGTTACACTGGACGTTCGGCGGCCCATAAGCCTTTGATTACGAAAACCAACAAGAAAGCGCACCTTCGATGGGCCAAAGACCACCGTACTTGGACTCTGGATGACTGGAAACGTCCTTTGGAGTGACGAGTCACGATTTAAACTTTTCCGTTCCGATGGACGTGTTTGGGTATGGCGTTTACCAGGAGAACGCCTTTTGTCCGAGTGTGTCGTCCCAACTGTAAAGTTTGGTGGAGGAGGATTGATGGTATGGGCCTGTTTCTCCTGGTATGGGGCTGGCCCACTGGTGAAGGTTGATGGTGGGATGAATGCCGATAGATACTGTGATATTCTCGACAATCATGTCCTTCCTACCTTGTGGGCAACGTACGGTATGGATGATTGATGGTATGATTGATGGTATATCCCCATGATGAGCCTGGGCCTGTCTGCCAACTGGCAGATCCCAAAACATGAGATGTTTTTCTTTTTACGGGGTAAGGTTTTCAGCCCTACGCTAAATAGTCATATTAGACCAGGACTTACGGTTTAAAGTGGAACACATTCTATTGATAGTTAATAAATACAAAAAATAAGCAAGTGTATAAATAATATAACTCTCATGAATTCAAATGATAGAATAAAAGCATTTCTTTTGTAAGCAATTTTGAAAAGAAATCAGTACAAATAATGTAATCAAATTTTATTGCGGAACTATTCAAGTAAATGAAAATGTAAAGAAAGTCCGCTAAACTGAAGGCCAAGTCTTTTGCAAAGAATATGCCCATCATTATCTAAAGAAGTTGAAAATAAAGTTTTAACATTTGGTTACTTGCTCTATTCATGTTGAAAACATAGCTTTCTTTCAATTGCTTTCTTAATTTTCATTGCTTTACATAAGAACAGAATTCCAGAACATGTTGAGATTCAAGCTATTTCACTTTCATAAATGTTTTTAAGTTGATAATATTAAACTATTGTTTTTTCCCCATTATTAAAGTATTTCGAATTTTTATTACGGTTTCCATAGAGGTCTGATCAACACATTTAATGTATAAATAATAAATCACCCAATTTGCATTCTAGAATGCATTTTTCACTAATATACACACCCTTTCCCTGAGGAGAATTTTGTCTTGCATATAAAAAGGACAAGATGTACATGCATGTATGACGATGTTATTTGAAGCACATCATAGAACTTTGGTCCTCTCTGTATAATCATTATACTTATTTGTCACCGATAAAAATTCTCAATATTTTATTTAATTTTATATATGCACTAAAATATTTATTATGTAATAATATTTATTATAATTTTATTATGCACTAAAAAAAAGTACATACCTCTTCCCTGAGGAGAATTTTGTTCTGCATGCAAAAAGGACAAGATGTACATGTAAAGGGCAACTTAGAACTGAAGACCCAAATCATGCAAATATTAGAAAACACTTCTCAATCTAGATAAGCAACTACGTATACCGAAACCGAGTATCAATTAGACGCGCGTTCCAACTACAAAGGGGGCACATTGAAATTTGCTATATATTTTTGTAAATGGCTCCCAAAAACTACTAATTATAAGTAATTGCGCAATATTAGAAAATAATAAAAATTGGTACTTACGTATTAATGCTACCTTGGCTTCAGATTTGGCGGTTTTTAAGTGTCGCCAATCTAACAGCTACAGATTTGGCGGTTTTTAAGTGGCGCCAATCTAACAGCTACAGATTTGCTGATTTTTGACGCCATTTCTTAGTGCTACGAAAATGCGTATTTGGGATTTGCCAGAAACAGAACAAGATGCAATTTTATTTTTTCAGGAGTGAAATATTTTACCAATTAAACGAAAATGTCCCAATTCCCATGACATGAAACTTTATTTTGGTAAACGTAAGTTTTGGAAATGCAATTTCAGTCAGTGTGCTTATCATGTGGGACTTAAAAAAGACAACTGGTTTGAGGGAAGTAGAATTCCATTTAAAACCGCCAAATCTGTAGCTGCGGGTTGACGTTCAAAAGATAACTGCGTGGCATGCGAACAACAAAATTGCTCTTTATTGGCGCAACTGTAGCCAAGGTAGCGTTAATACGTAAGTACCTAAAAATTTGTTATATTAGAAACTACTTCACAATCTAGATAAGCAAATATGTATATTCAAACCGAGTATCAATTAGATGCGGGTTCCAACTACAAAAGGGACACATTGAATATTTTGTGAATAGCTCTCATACTCTACTATACTGTAAGTACTTGCGCAGAATTTCAGCTGTTATACACATTACTTTACGATTTAGTGCCAATTAGCTCTAGTACTCCAGTTAGATGATTTTGTATATATTTAAAGCACACCATACACCTTTGGTTCACTCTGTATAATCATTATTTATATGCACCGATAAAAGTTCTCATTTTTTATTTAATTTCATATAAACATTTTTTCATCAATCCAGATAATATTTTGTATCCCTTCTTTTAAATTCAGCAAAACTTCTCAAATCTAAAGGCCACAAATCTTAATTTTCCGTTAAAAAATATTGTACTTATTCACTACGAGGGTTGATGATTTGAGTTTTGGTGAAGCTCCGTGGTTGCGCAGCAGACGTTAGCTGCTATCTTGGATTGTCCATTGGAAAGATGAAAGAGCATTGCTGGGGAAAGAAAGCGGTAAAGACTAAAAGGAATCTTGCCCAAATACTAAATGAAAGTTTAATAGAGTGAGTTTTTTTTTATTATTTTAAAAATAAGAGATGAAAGTAATTAAAATATATGGGAGGGAATTAAAATAAAATGAACAAGTAACTGGAAGAGCACAAAAAGGAAGTTAAATATACTGGGTAGAGAGATTGAAAAAGAAATAAAACAGAAATGATTAAATCGTTGGCTGGGTGAGAAAGAATCGCTATACACTTAGTCACAAAAGTAAGTATGCAACTCATAGTTTAAGTGAAAAAGCTCTAGTTCTCAAATAAATATAAGAAAAATATTATTTTGGAGAGTGTTGTTTATAGCTTCTGATTCAAGTCATAAAGTAATGAAAAATAAACCAAATCATTATATTTTAAAAAACTTTAAGAATAATTTTGTTAACTACCAGTAGAAATTTAAATCACAAAAGTATGTATGCACTCTGAATTTTTCACTTTTAAATAGGCTGAATGAAACTTCTCGAGTGATTTTTCGTATTTCAGTGATAAGTTTAGAAGTTCTGCTACAAAGCTTGTAAGTTTTAGCATTAAGTGCATCAACAATTCACCAATGGCTCCACGTGGAAAAGAATTATCAAAAGATCTAAAGGATTCAATAATAAAGCTCTATAAGGAAAGCAAGTTCCAAAGACAAATTGCTAAAATCATAGGCAAAAGTCCTGCAACAGTGCAAAAAATCATAGAAAAGTTACAGGCTGAGAGAAATACTCTAAACAAGCCAAGAGCAGGACGACCGCCCATTTTGACGGATCGAGAAAGGCGAATTCTTGTTGGAAATGTGAAAAAAAATCCGACGATTAACGCACCAAAATTGACAACTGATGTGAAAAACAATTTTGCGAAGTCATGCAATCTTGAAACAATTCGCCGTGTGTTACGGAGGGCAGGATACCATGGTCGAAATATGCGAAGAAAACCATTTGTTAGCAAAGTGAATCGCAAAAAGAGAATAGATTTTGCAAAAGAAAATGTAAAGCAGGACACAAATTTTTGGAATTCCGTGATTTTTTCGGATGAAAGTAAATTCAACATCCACTTGTCAGATGGACACCAAAAAGTTTGGAAGAAAGCAAATGCAGCTCTAGAGCCAAAGAACATGAGATGGTTTAGGGTTGCATGGCAGCAACTGGAGTAGGAAATTTAGTTATAATCGACGGAATAATGAATCAATATAGCTATTTGAATATTTTAAAGAATAATCTAAGACAAAGTGCTTCTAAATTGGGACTCGATGGATCCTTCACTTTCCAACAAAATAATGATCCCAAACATACTGCTCGGGTTGTTCGAGAATGGCTGCTATATCACGTGCGAAAACAGCTAAAAACCCCACCGCAGTCACCTGATCTTAATCCCGTTGAACACTTGTGGGATTATCTCGATCGCCAAATTAGAAAGCAAGAGATCAAAACTAAGAATGATCTAAGAAAAGCCCTTTTGGAGGAGTGGCAGAAAATACCATCTTCTGTCACACAAAATTTAGTAAAATTAGTGCCATCTAGGTTGAGAGCTGTTTTAAAGGCCAAAGGCTATCCAACAAATTACTAATTTTTTTGAAAAATTGTAAAATTTACTATATTAATGTATTTCTTTTTGTTTGCATTCTTACTTTTATGATGTAAATTACATCCTATTTTATCCTATTTTATCCTCCTCATCTTGCTAATTAAATATTTGTATTTTTGAATTACTTTTCATTTTGTTATTAAGCTCGATTTTGCTGTAATCGAAATAAATCGTTAATTTGAAAACTCTAATATTGTAGGTCTGTTTTTTTTCATAGGACATCATCACATACACTCTGCATACTTACTTTTGCGACTAAGTGTATATTGTTGAGAACTTAACAGAATAACAACCGGTAACAGATTAACAACCGGTCCACACTACGATGGTTCTTCTGTCATTTAATTTTTATACCACCCCTTATTTACCAAGCTGAATAACTCTTTATGTCTCCTCCCATAAATCCCACGATAAGGTGAGGTGTTTTCATTCGGCTAGGTGATCGTGATCGAATTTTTTTTATTATTTTTCTTTTCGAATCTTCCTTCAAGTGATCACATTTTTATTTGTTACACCCTCTCTAAAACAGAACCCATCCGAGATTAAAAAAAATAAATAAATAAAATCAAAATAATCAGTTCATTGGCACTTCCATTTATGGCTTGCAATCTGGGTTTAAATGATCTGCCACGAGGTACATTGGCAAGACTGGGAACATGTTATCTATGCAACTTTTCGTGATGAACCACGTAGAGGATGACGATTTTTTTTTTTTTAAATACCAAATGAAATAATCAAGGGCTTGGTTATTTTTTTTTCTTTTAATTTTCATTCGCCAGGTGAAGTTGAGTTACCTTGTAAATAATGGGTGCCATCAAAGATCAATAACTCGTAAATTATTGTTATCTATTAATTTGTTCACTGTGAGGCAAAAAAAAATTCAACAGCTGATAGGTTTTGATGAATGCAATCTCTCACATTTTGAAAGTTTTATTTTGTGTAATTTTTAATTATACTCGGTGTGTAAAAAAAAAAAATCAATATCACCTGTTCGTACAGTTAGATAATAATAGGTCCAACCTATGGCAATCATCATTTTTGGATTCAGTTCTGAGTTTTCGATTCAAATCGAATAATTACAATTTTATTAATGACTAGTAGCGCATATCAAATTCTATGTTTGAAACAATCTTGGTTTTTTTATGAATTGATGACTGTAATGAAATGCACAAGTTAGTTAAATCTAAAAATGTTGAATTGGTAATATTTTACAATAGAATCAAGAACATCTGATCTTGGATAATAATGGGTTTAATAAGAATGTCGGAGAAATCTAATTTGTTTTCGAGAGGTATGTTGTTATATTAGTATTATTAGAATGTCTCAGCTGTAATTTGATTTTAACATTTCAATTTTAAATTGTCATATAATTTAGTTTTTGGCTTGAAATACGCAGTTTTTAAACTTATCTGTTATTTAAAAATGTTATTTTACACACTATTTGTTAATGTGGTGGCATACTTGTAATGCTATAGACGATTTGTTGATTAAAGGAAATTAAATCTAATTTTTGTTTTATTTCTGTTTGCCATAGCATTACAAAACTATTAATTAAGGTTTTGAAATTCATTGGTTTGTATGTCACTCTACAGTAATTTCTTGCACACTTTAGGCTAATTAGACCCGGATCTACAGTTTAACCACTAACAGAGATCCATGCCACAGCCAGAATTCGAACTTGAAATCGAGAGGTATGTTATTATATTAGTATTTTTAGAGTGTCTCAATTGTAACTTGATTTTAACGTTTCAATTTTAAACTTTCGTATAATTTAGTTTTTGGCTTAAAATACACATTTTTTAAACTTGCATGTGTTTACAAAATTAATGGCATAAGAGTCGGGTATTAATTGTATAAATGGAGAGTTTTAATAACAGTTATAACCATCTGTTGTTTAAAAATGTTATTTTCCCCACTATTTGGCGCTGTGGTGGTAAACTTGTAATGCTATAGACGATTTGTTTATTAAGTGAAATATGTGTTTACAAAATTAATGATATAAGAGTCGGGGTTTTTATTGGATAAACGGAGTGTTTTAATAACAATTATAACTATATGTCGCTTAAAAATGTTATTTTTCTCACTATTTGTTAATGTGGGGGCATACTTGTCATGCTATAGACGATTTGTTGATTAAGTGAAATTAAGTCTAATTTTTATATTTTATTTTGTTTGCAATAGCATTGCAAGACCGTTAAATGAGTTATTGAAATTTATTGAGCAAGAGCTATTTTCTGCTAGTTTATGTGACAAACAAGTAGAAATATTAAAAGCATGGTAATTCCATTGCTTGAATAACACATTATTTTTATTCAGATAGCTGTAATTTTAAATGCCATATGACATTAATTTCCATTACTTGAAAAATAAGAATTTCACTGCACATGCAGTATAAGAGTTATATTATTTGATATCTCTAGTATATCTTCAGTATTTGTTCAACCATCTTTAAGATTCTGTCTTATTCATACTAATTAAATACAGTAGTTTTTAGTCGAAAACCAAAAGTTAGCTGTAAAAAAAAAAAATTAGATCGGAGATTTTTTTTGTTCGTTTAAAAATATTCAGATGTGTCATGCTGTCTTTTATTTTGGCAACAATTTTTTTTTTCTTTAACTGAATCTCAACAGGCATTATTTTTAGAAAAAAAAAATTACGATAATTGTTTTCCCTATTCATAATTATATTCCATTGTCTTCAAATGAAATTTAAATAAACTAATTAGAGAGGGATTTCAGAATGGAAGCATCTAATAAATAAGTAAATAAAAAATAAAATTGAACAGAACATCTATTAACCCTATTATTCTTTTGACTTGCTCAACAATGTAATACTTTTTATTCATTTATTTGATACTTAAAAAAGAATTCATTGCAACGCCCTTTCATTTTCAATGTTTCAAGAAACAAAAGGCAAAAAACCAATTCCATTTATTGAACAACGTTTGTAATAATTAATCAAGAAAAATCTTAAATTTGAAAATGTTTTGATATAAGAAACGAAAAGTGAAAAGATTGATCCATAGCATTATTTCTATTTATTTAACGACATAACAATGATTTTAAAATATTATTTAAATGACAAAGAAATTGAATCAGATGGCGTCTATTTTCCCAGACCTATATTAAATTGACAATAATTATACATCTATTATCTATAAAACGATGTACAATGTAATATTTTTATTCTTTTTATTTGATACTTAAAATTTATTGCCGCACTTTCATTTTTAACGTTTCCCTCAAGAAACAAAGGACAAAAAACCACCCCATTTATTGAATAACGTTTGTAATAATTAATAAAGAAAAATCTTAAATTTGAAACGTTTTGATATAAGAAACAAAAAGCGAAAAGGTTGATCCATGACAATATTTATATTCACTTCAACGACGTGACATTGATTTTAAAAATATTATTTAAATACCAAACAAACTGAATTCCAGATGGCGTCTATTTTCCCAGACCTATAATAAATTGACAAGAATTATGATCCATTCTGTATGAAAAGATGCATTCAATCACCTAACATTAAACAATATTAAAAAATAATCATTGAAAATAATTTTAAATTGTAAACGCACTAGTTGACTTAAAAAAAGGAAAGATTGAATTCGAAGATTTACGAGTTCTTAATATTTAAACCATTCTTAATAATGCCATTTCCTTTCAAGTAACATTTTTGTCGAGCTGAATTCCAACATTCGATATCTGAAAATTAATAATATTCCACTTCTTAAAACATACTCTATTTACCTTTATAGAAGTGTATAAAAAATAACCGAAGAAAGGAATCTTTACATTGAAAACACCTAGTTAGGTAAAAAAACAACTGCAGATACTTTGATTCTAAGCAATATTTCAACTTTCTCAATAACGTTAGTATTGTTTTTACCTTTAGGTAATACTTTATCAACCGAATTCCAACAGCACTTCCATTTCTGATATTTATTTTTTGCCAGATGAATAAGACAAAACGGACACCATTTGGGCAATGGTCGCTTTTTGTGACATGAGGAGTATAACAAATTGTCGTGTATGCCTTCATCTCTTTTTCTACGAGCCTTGATGCATTTTAGTGCATTGAAGTGTCCTTCCTAGTGAATCCGATAAACTCGTAATCCTCACCTATCACAGCAATTAATGTCACTTGATCAACATTCCTCCCTCTCCCTTCCTTTCTCTGTTCCCAGTCAGTTGTTCTTGCCTCGCATTTAAACAGTCCAGACACGTGCACGTTAAAATATGCAGTCCATTACGAGAAAAGAAATCTTCAATTTACGATAAAGAATGAAATCCAAGACAATGCAAGGGTAATAAAGACTATGAAATGTTTCTATAAAAGCGCTGCTTCTACAAATGCTATCTTGAATTTGAAAAAGAATAATGAGTGAGATTTATCTCTACTGATTATTGACGACGATTTTAAACTCCTTAAATTGATAATGCAAACTAAAAAATAAGCATTTGGTTTGAGCGAAATGATTTTCAAAAAATTGCATGCATATTTTAAACTACTTTTTTATCGCAATCACCAATACATACTTGGAAAAATGGGCTTTTGGTGGTTTCTGGATAAGTATATTGAAACTATGGATGCTAGTTTCGACATCCATTATCAGTTTTTATTAAATATTTTAAAAGTGCATAATTCAGGCTGCGTATCTACAATATGCAATTACGATAATGTAAGGGTAATAAAGACTAAGTGAAATGCTTCTATAAAAAAGTGACGCTTTTATTGTACTTCAGACTCGAATCGAAAAGAATAAATAGTGAGATTTATCTCTTGGATTGATTATTGACAACGATTTTAAACCTTAAATTGATAATGCAACTAAAAAAAGAAGCATTTGGTTTGCCACGAAATGATCTTCAAAAACCATATTTTAAATCATTTTTTTTTTTTATCGCAATCAATGAATACATTTGGAAAAAATGGGCTTTTGGTGGTTTTCGATAAGTATATTGAAACTATGGATGCTAGTTTCGACATCCATTATCAGTTTTTATTAAATATTTTAAAAGTGCATAATTCAGGCTGCGTATCTACAATATGTAATTACGATAATGTAAGGGTAATAAAAAGTAAGTGAAATGCTTCTATAAAAAGTGCTTTTATTGTACTTCAAACTCGAATCGAAAAAGAATAAATAGTGAGATTTATCTCTTATTGATTATTGACGACGATTTTAAACCTTAAATTCGATAATGCAACTAAAAAGAAGCATTTGGTTTGCCACGAAATGATCTTCAAAAATTGCATGCATATTTTAAATCATTTTTTTATCGCAATCAATGAATACATTTGGAAAAATGGGCTTTTTGGTGGTTTTCGATAAGTATATTGAAACTATGGATGCTAGTTTCGACATCCATTATCAGTTTTTATTAAATATTTTAAAGAGTGCATAATTCAGGCTGCGTATCTACAATATGCAATTACGATAATGTAAGGGTAATAAAGACTAAGTGAAATGCTTCTATAAAAAAGTGACGCTTTTATTGTACTTCAGACTCGAATCGAAAAGAATAAATAGCGAGATTTATCTCTTGATTGATTATTGACAACGATTTTAAACCTTAAATTCGATAATGCAACTAAAAAGAAGCATTTGGTTTGCCACGAAATGATCTTCAAAAATTGCATGCATATTTTAAATCATTTTTTTTATCGCAATCAATGAATACATTTGGAAAAATGGGCTTTTTGGTGGTTTTCGATAAGTATATTGAAACTATGGATGCTAGTTTCGACATCCATTATCAGTTTTTATTAAATATTTTAAAGAGTGCATAATTCAAGCTGCGTATCTACAATATATAATTACGATAATGTAAGGATAATAAAGACTAAGTGAAATGATTCAATAAAAAAGTGACACTTTTATTGTACTTCAGACTTGAATCGAAAAAGAATAAATAGTGAGATTTATCTCTTGGATTGATTATTGATGACGATTTTTAAACTCTAGATTCGGTAAGAGGTACACAACTAAAAGAAGCATTTGGTTTGCCACGAAATGGTATTTAAAAATTGCATGCATATTATGAATACATTTTTTTTTATCGCAATCAATAAACGCATTTGGATAAATGAGCTTTTTGGTGGCCTTCGATAAGTATATTGAAACTATGGATGCTAGTTCCGACATCCATTATCAGTTTTTATTAAATATTTTAAAGAGTGCATAATTCAAGCTGCGTATCTACAATATGTAATTACGATAATGTAAGGGTAATAAAGACTAAATGAAATGATTATATAAAAATGTGACACTTTTATTGTACTTCAGACTTGAATCGAAAAAAAAAGAATAGATAGCGAGATTTATCTCTTGGATTAATTATTGATGACGATTTTTTAAACTCTAGATTCGGTAAGAGGTACACAACTAAAAAGAAGCATTTGGTTTGCCACGAAATGGTATTTAAAAATTGCATGCATATTATGAATACATTTTTTTATCGCAATCAATAAACGCATTTGGATAAATGAGCTTTTGGTGGCCTTCGATAAGTATATATTGAAACTATGGATGCTAGTTTACAACGACATCCATTATCAGTTTTTATTAAATATTTTAAGAAATTACATAATTCAGGCTGTGTATCTACAATATATAAATTAGATGATGTTTTTCCTCTCTATTGAAGCAATCACAATTTTTACAATAATAATCTTTTTTTTGCAATACATTTTCTGAATTAAAGAGTCATTTTCTGTTGGAATAGACATTACCTGTGATAAATAACCAACCATGTAATTTAAGAACTTTTATTTTTGTTATTAAATATTACGTAAATATTTTTAAAATATGAAATGTAGATAAAAAAATTAATTTTTCTTAATTAAAAAAATGGAATTAAGTGAAACTATGGATGCTAATTTCATCATCCATTATTAGTTTTTCATTAAATATTTTAAAGGGTACGTAATTCAGCTGTGCATATCAACAATTTGTAAATTAGATGTTTTCTCTCTCTATTGATCAATCACAATTTTTGCAAATAACCTTTTTTGGAATAAATTTTCTTAATTAAGTGCCAGTTTCTGTTGTTGGAATAGACATCACTGTGGTAAATAACCAATGATATAATTTAGAAATTTATTTCTTTTTAGTGTTTTCAAACTTAAAATATTATATGTAAATATTTTTAAAATATGAAATACATATTAAAAATTAAAATTTTTTCTTAGTTAAAAATGGAATTAAATATTTTCCCTTGAATGATTTCGGTTCGTGGGATGTTATAATAAATTAATAAGATCAAGAAGTACTTGTAATTTTGTATTATTAAAACATCTGGAATAAATAGAGTTTGCAAAAAGAGTGCAATTAAAGTGAAGCAGCGCGAAACACGATGTAAATTTAAATCTTACTTATGTTTACTAACTTCTTCTAACTATATACTTCTTATGTTTACAGTTAGAATTACTCAATTTTTACAATAAAGAAAGAGGAAATAATTTAACATAAAGAAAAGAGGGAGTACTTTCATAACCAACCAACCAACCTCATTGACAGAAAACAAGATATTTGGTAATTTGGTTGTTATTTCGGAGGTGATAGGTATCTCCGGTATATGACGAAGCAGCTAGCTTAAAAATTACAGTTGAATTACATGCCGTTGAATTTCAAGTTTAATTTTCTGGGATTCTTTTCAAGAAGTCCAATTTTAAAATTTTAATCCCTTCGTTTATCTAATAGATTTCAGGACAGAAAATTAATGTTCCCGAAATGAAGGTCAGTTTATTCATCATTTAATCTTCTAGTAAGTAAGAGACATGAAATTGCACTGATGTTCATAACTTAATCAACGACCGTGTATATTTTGCCGCAATTTCGCAAGACATAAAATGTGGAGACATGCTTTTTTCACCCTTTAAGTATAAAATACTATCAACACAAATATGAATAGAAAGCATACGTGTAAAATCAAACAAAAACAAAACAAAACACTTTATCGAAAAGAGTAGCATTGATGAAGTACTTGTCGACCTTAGAGGAGAACAACAAACAGATGTTCTATGGGAGTTTAAATCAGGAAAAGTACGATATTCAACTCATTTTATTGATACGTTCAAATTCCAAATCCTTCTCCAACTGCACAAATCCAATGTGGTCTTTTTTTAATCGTCCTTAAAAAAGAAGTCTGCACCAATGGCCCCACTAAACAAACCCACTTGGAGGGGGGGGGGATCATTTACTGACAATAATGATTTCTGGTAGCAGTACCTCCATCGAAAATTTGAAACACAATCAGCCCTTTTATCATAAGTCTTCCCCATACGTACACGCCAGAATCACGGGAACGGTCAATAGTATTTCCCTGACGTTAATAAATAAATAAAATCATGTCCTTACTTTTTCCATATCAAATGACGTTGAGAATTCCTCATGACACTGAAACGACTCTTATCTATAAAGATGACCAGACTCCATTGTTGAGATGTCCTGCCCAAATGTTCTTTACACCTGTCGTAACAGTGTCACCAATGGGAAGATATCAACGGGATGCAACTTTCAGGACGGGGAGTGAATAGGCCACCTTTATGAAGGCGTCTGGCACACAGTAAAACACCACATTTGCCATCCAGTTGCTGTAAGTAGCTGCTAAGCAATGTTGCCTGCTGACTGGTACAGAACTCTTTTCGTCTCCAAGTCGATAGACCGGTCATCCATTGGTGTTTTGTTTCTTGGCCAACTACCGTAAAACTTTCTTGTAGCTGTCCCAAAGGTATGGAAGGTACGCCAAGCTCGTGAAAAGACACTTTTGTCGGCTAGCTTGTAACACTATGGCCCTCCTCAAGCTACCTATAGTTCTACCACGTGTGAAGTTGTCCATATGGTTTTCTTCTAACTGCAACATAAGTGTGAACTCACTTGAATTTTAAGAGAATGTTTTTTTTCAAAATAACCTTTCGTTCTCTTTTTTTTCATTGTATTCTTATACAGCGCATGCTGATTGCATGCGATTTGCTTACCGTGTGTGTGTTTGTTTGTCATGTGTAATGTCTTGTACCCGATATTAGTATACAAATAATTTTTTTACTGATTTGATGTTCATTGTACTGATCGCAACAAGTCCTTTTTGACAATTTCATGGCTATTTGCTTAAAAATTACATCCCTGCTTCAGTTTTCCAAGCCAATGCATGATTTTAACACGTTAATGATATTACATAAACAAATTTTTTAAAAACACATAAGCTAAACAGTAAAATTTTATTTTACTACATTTTAGGGTTTTTTTTTCGAATTTTCTGTACGTCCTTCATTACATGATGTTTGAGTTGTACCCTTTTTTATTCAGATAATTTTATTTCATGTTTTATTCTATCCTATAGTAGAAATAAGTTTATTTACTTTCACAAATCTAATGAAAATACGGATTTAAAAATATTCATATACTTCTTAAATGTGTTTTGATAAAATCAATGCTCCTTTTCTGAAAAGTAGACGACCTTGAATGCAAACGTTCTTTAAATTTATGTAATAAATCAATAATATTAATAAATTGATTAAAATTTACCTCATGAATCGCAATATGTTTACTAAATGCTTTTATAGTTGAAGAATATAAAGTTTGACAAAATGTTTGAAAAAGAAAATCCTAAATTGCTTTTAAAAATTGCATTTTTATGCAATTCCAATCAATTCATATTTTTCTAAAAACCTTACAAATAAAGCAGTATTTTTCACAGATCATGGAGTAAAAGTTCACTATGCCCTCTTAAAAAAAAAACTCTTCCTGGACACCCAAGAAGATTGGAAAGCTGAGTATGAAAAAAGCGAAAAATGAATCTTTAAATATTCATCATTAAAAACAAAAGATGACTGGTTCTGAAGTTAATAAACGTTTAAAATAACTCTGACCTCCAAAGTTGCAAAAGCATCTTATTTTTTTAGCAGACAAGCGATACATGAAAAATAAAATCAAAATCATCAAGTATTATGCAATATCGTTATGCATTTTAAGAATCTTATCTTCGATTAATTTCCGTGTAATCGAGTTTTATATTTCAACAATAATGAAAGACAAGTAAAAATATCTAATAATAAATACATTATTGTTGAAATATATCTAATAATAAATGCATTATTCTTGAAATATATCTAATAATAAATGCATTATTCTTAAAATATATCTAATAATAAATGCATTATTCTTAAAATATATCTAATAATAAATGCATTATTCTTAAAATATATCTAATAATAAATGCATTATTGTTGAAATATATTCTAACAGTAAATAAATTATTGTTTCAATATATTCTAACAATAAATGCATTATTGTTGAAATATATTCTAACAATAAATGCATTATTGTTGAAATATATGCTAACAATAAATTCAATTACTTTTTTAAAAAAAAGTTATTGATGATTATAAAAGTTAAGAGTTTTTCAAAGTTACTTATTGACAGTATAAATTCAATTTTTGCAAATCATGCGATTTTCAATTTTTTTTTATAAGTCAAAACTTTTCGATGAATAAATGATAAAACTAGATATTTTAAATTTAAAATTACGTAAAATATGAGTAAAAATATTTAATAAAGTGTATAAATGTATATTACATTTACTAATATGCGTATTACATTTAGTAAAAAAATTAATTAATGTAAATTTCAAAACTCTTGTTAATACATCCTATCAATAGCTGTAATAGACGTTCATTGCAAGTAGTTCTGTATATATGCAATTAAAAACAGCTATTCGGGTTAGAAATTAATTTTTTTCTGATATTATTTGTTATTATTTATAGTTTTTTAAAGTTTAGAATTTCAGATACTTTTATTGAATAGCATTCACAAAGTATTATGAGAATGCTATTCAAATTATTAAAATAAAATTCAAATATTGTCGTTAAAATAATAAAGTCGTTAAATTAATAAAGAATTTTGTTCACTTTTTATGAGACAAAGTTCTTGCATGTACAATAAAATATCCATTAAAGTGACAATCCTTGTTTTCGTACAAACATTTACAAATAAGTATCCAATTTCATTTCAATCTGTATTTATCTTCAATTTTAATTTGGTCAAATTTAAATCAAACTGATATAAATTTCAGATAAAAATACGTAAATTGATTTTATGTTGATTTTTGAATTTATTTTGTTCAAAATTAATTGTTAATTTCTTTAAAAAACAATGGATTTCGAAGAATATTTTATTTAGATTCTTCTCAGATTTTCGGACTCTTTTCCTTTATGATTATAATTATTTTGCTTTAAATATGGTATACTATTACGTTTTTTTATCGTCCGATATTGTTTTCTTTCTAGCGCGCATACTCATAGGAAACATTGTACCTATTGCGCATGCGTATCTGTAATATTGCATTACTGAGCATGCGTGATAGGAAGAAAAATATCGGACGATAAAAAACATTATGCAAAAACTCTCTATTATTAATACATGTATATGATTACGTTATTAATATATGATTATGTTATTACTATTACGTTATTATTAATAGATGATGGAATATAGTGAATTGCTTTGTTATTGTTATTATAAGGTAGATAATAGAGAGTTTTTGCATACCGTACGTTAGTTACCGTAGCACGTCCGTTAGCTTTTCTCCCTAGCGCGCATGCTCATAGGAAATTATGTTTCCTATGAGCATGCGCGCTAGCGAGAAAAGCTAACGGACGTCCTACGGTAACTAACGTACTCTCTAATAACAAAACATTTGTTATTATAAATAGATGATGGAATATAGGGAATTACTGATCATAAACATTTTTAATATTTGTTTCTATCTAATCAAATTTATTTCAGTTTTAAGGGAAATTACATTAATGTTTAGAAGCGAATGCTATTTTTTTTAACTTTAAAAATAAAATATTTTTAAAGTTTCGACAATGTAATTTCCTCTAAACTAATTTTTTCACTATCAAGAAAAATTATTAACCAATTAAGAATTATTAACCAATCGAAATGAAAAGTAATCCAAAAAAATTTTTAAAGTCAATTCCTACTTTTTTTTCACTCTATTGCAGAAAGTCCTTTATAAGCAATTTTCATTCATTTTTTTATGTTTATCTGGCGCCATTTATTGGTAGATATATGCAACTTAAATCTAAAAAAAAAAACTAAAATTAATTAATTAAATTTAATTACCGAATTAATATTTAAAAAAAACTGTATTAACATCAAGTGTCATCCACTACAAGTTAAAAAAAAAATGCATTTAAAGTTGAGGGGAGGAATAAAAAAATATTTTATGAACGATTGAAAATTTGAACAAGATATATATAGGGAGAGAGTGAGCTAATAGAAGGAATTGAAAGAAAAAAAAATTAGATTCATCTTACTCTCAATTTAAATCATTCAAGTATAAGAAAATCACTCACCTAGAATAATGTTTCATCCTAAACAATTGCTAAAAGCATTTCTTATAGTTGAAAAGAAAGCGATCTAACATAAAACTCTTTCAGTCAATCGGCATCTGAATGCACGATTTTCTTGAACTCTGCCACTCTTAAGTGTAGTGAATAGTTAACCGTCGGCGACTTATGACTGTATGACGTTGAAAAATCAGAAGCTGAGAAAACAACATACAGTCAATCCCAAATATAGTCTGAACCCGCCAACGCAAATTTCAAAGTAAGTATAAAGACTCTTCCCTATCTAAATAGTAAGGGGTGAATAACAAAACAAAATCAATTTGTATTTAGATCTAGAATACCATTTATATGAAAAATTGCCCATAATACAATGTACACCCGGGGCCTCAATGGCTGGCGCTCGGTACCACAGGTTTCGGATTCGAGTCCCAGCGGTGCCATGGATGTTTTGTAGTGGTTTGGATTCCACTTTAAACCGTAGGTCCCTGTCTAACAGGATCGTAGCGTAGGATATTGTTACTCCGCGTCCGTAGCTTATCTTCATGCTACACGCACCTACTGGTGAGGGAGGAGGACTACACCTACGTTACTAACTTAGGATAAGTGCTAAGTGAGTAACGTCGGTGCAGCACTGCCTTAAAGGTATCCAAGACAACTGTCTAAGTGTTTGCCAGCTGCATTAGAACAAAACAAAAAAAATGTACTTGAATGAAATGAAATGAAATGTAAAAACAGAGTGTACCTCAATGTACACTCGATTCGTGGCCTGCTATAGTAGCATTGAAGCGAACTCCGATTCAAATTCGCTGGTGGCGTCCGTTGCTTTTGTTGGTTTCTAGAAAATGGTTAGTCGATGACAATTGTGACAGCGTTTATTATACAGCGTATGTTAGTCTCTTTGTCAGGCTGCCCGCTGTCAATCCCGTGCAATACACAAACGAGGGGCAATTACCTCACCTGGACCCCAATGAAGGATCCTTTCCATCCATAATTGAGCTGTTTGTGATATACATAAGTGGAACACGAGGTCCAGCATTGTAAAACAACGGCAAAAAATCCACATAATTGTTTTTCAAGAATTGTTAAAGTACCAAACCATTCACACCAAAGCATTGAGCAACGAGGCGTGAAGCGTTGAAAATCACAAGCCTCAAATGTAGTGACTTTGATTGGGCAAAGCTTTACACCTCTCTGCTCAACACCATGTGCATTAAGGCGAGAGTATTATTATTAATTGCAAAACATTTAGTGTTCGACTAACAAAATATTATTAAACAAAAAATATAATTAATTATTCTATTTCACTTATGTATGGGGGCATTGTAAAAGTAGTATCTGGAGTAAGTTCTAATAGAATGATCTCCATGATAAAAATATTTTCTTGTCTGGTGCAAAGTAGTGATTAACGTGTTGGGTTTCGAATTAGAGAAGCTCAATTCGAAATTTAGCAAACGAGTCGAGCAGAAAGTTATATATATTGGCGATTTATATCGGAATTGATGCACACTCCCATACCCCCCTCCCCCCACACACAATTGCTAGGAAAAATGTATCGATTGGATTCAAAAAGAAGAGTTTCTTGAGAAATTTCTAATAAATTATTTTCCACAATCAATAACCAAATAGCGACAAACCAAATCAACAATATTAATCTGAAGAATTGTGATGGTAATACAGTGGGGAGAATACAAACAGACCAGACTCAATCCTATATAGCAAAATTATTGAATGCTAATCATTCTATAAATCATAGATTTTAGAATGCATTTCTAGAACCGAAACAGCTTCTACTAAGTACAGTCGAGGTAGGCCGAGTTAAAAATGCCGTAGATGATTGTTATTTGCAGGAACAGAACAGTTGTGCCAATCATCTCGGTGTTTCTTTTATCAGCCACTGAAAGGCTGGTATCCATATCAAACATGCGCAGAGGGAACCACGAATAATGGTTGTATGCAAGAAAACCAATACTGAGTGTGCCATTCACACCATCGAAACAAAAGATTTAATTGGGAGAATTGAGACTTTTAAATAAAGCTCAAGCCAGTGGAGGTCTGTACTTTTACTAATGAATCCAGATTTTATTTTCAGAGTGACTAAGTATATTGTGTATTTAGAGGGAGCAGCGAATCCGCTGTTATCTAAGTCATATTCATGGATATTTCTTTGGATAGCCGCACTGACCTGTACATTGTGCAAAGAGCCATTATTACTACTCAGTTATATATAGTTAAGACATTCTAGATTCATTTGCTCGTTAGTACGAAGGTACTTGGTGACTCCTTCACATTAGATGGCGATAATAGTAGACCACATAGAATTCAGTTGGAGAGAATTACATTTATGAGGAGACTATTGTGCATAAGGGTTCGCCAGAACAGTCTCCGGACTTGACCCCTAATCGGTCTGCTTTAGATTGTCTAGGGCAGAGGTGGCCAATCAACCGGCCCGCGGGCGCATGTGGCCCACCTTGAATATTTTCACCTATATTTTAATTACACTTTTACGAAATATATATACACTTTTATAAAATAATTTCATAATGGCGAAAATAGTTGAAACCAATCTAATAAAAAAATACATTATATGTACATCCATATATTCAAATATTGACTGTTGAAATTATGAGAAAAAATTAACTTTGATTTTTAAAATAATATTCTTGCGAATATATAGCAGATATTGCCTGTTTTATTTATGAGTTTACAGTTATGAGTTCGCAAAATAATTACATTATATTCTGCAAACTCATGATGCGTGTGCATCTTGGAACATCTAATATAACAGGTTCTATGTTTCACTTTATGTGTCCTGAATGGCGCAGTGACCATCCCCAGATACGCACAGTTGGTTGTTGATATCAGAGCAACTGGTCATAGTCAAAGTTGTTAGCGTTTTTGATTCAGTAAATTGAACCAAAAGCGAATCGTTTTGATTGAACAAAAATAAATTGAACCAACCTGTGAATCGTTTTTTTTTTGGAAATGAAATTGATGATTGACCAAACACAAAACACACTCAAAAATAATGGAAGAAACACCTATTATGATGTGCAAATACCCAAATTGAGATCGATTTGCAAAAGCTAAGTGAAAGAGCGGAGAAACAAATACCGCTCTAGTAAAATAAATATTTTTATATAAATATTTTGTTATTTTGTTTATATTTACATATTTCTTATATTTCATTTTTAGTGTTATATATTTCTTTACAATGTGCTTTTAGCATCATTATTATTACATTATCTATGTTTACATGTAAGAATAATTTTATTTGAGGCCAGCGGGGAGTTACGATGCATTTCTAAAAAGTGGAGCGCAAAAATCATTTCGGTTGGCCAGTCGTGGTCTAGGGAAACATATTTTGCTCTTAATTAGCCCCGGGTAGGGTTAAGGTCTTCGACATGCCTTGACATCATCTTGAGCATTGAACATTAATGTCTGTGCAACTCTCAGTGATGACACTCTACTTTGAAGACGATCATGCATTGAACTCAGTTACTGTTTCTTGGTTCTATTGTTCGCTTTTCTATTAAGCCTAACTTATGAAGCACTGTTTGATTACTGTTTTTGCCATATTTCATTAAATTCAATTGATTACAAATTATAATGCATAGTTTCAAACCCCTGTATAAAGACATAGCGAAAAACTTTTAATCGTGTCTTATTATGTTCATTACAAAGAAATCTAAATGAACAAAAATGAATATTTTTCTCCTTTGCGGATTTGTAAGGCAGCAATATGAGCAATGCTGCCTTAACTAACTGCATGAAATTAATTCATATTATAACTTTATAGTATGAATTAATTTCAGTTACTAAAAGTAGTAATACTTATTGCAATATTTCAAGTTTTTATAAAAAACGAAGCAAAACCAAGTACACCTGGAGTAGATTTATTACGTTTAATGTCACTATTTCACAAAGATAACACTTAATCCATAAAAGTCATAACAATCACAGAGATCTGCAAAACAATATATTTCACGTACAAACGTTTGTTCTGTTCAGTGGGTTTTGTAGGTTAGTGTGTAGGAGGTGTATGAAGACTTTTTTCGAATTAAATGCACGGTTTAAATAAGTTCTGTCAACAAGTATTACGATGAAGATAAATAAATTCCTACCTGGATTAAGTGAAAAATGGACAAGGCAGACATTTCTGGCAAAAAAGAAGGGTAGACAAGGGTAGTATGTCCTCGATTAAGATTTTTAGGAAACTAGACACGCAAGATGGTACGTTGTTTTCAATGAGTTTTAGGCATATTTAACCAGAACTGCTATTTTAAACCATGATGTTGGCACTAACGTTTTTTTATTTGCGGAAATAGTGGGTTTTATGAATAATTTAACAGAAATAAAGTATTGGATACAGCGCCATTGTATCAGATAATACAATGATGAGCAGAATTCTAAAAACTAAAAAACATTACTGGTTTTGAAAATACGCTAATATTTATTAATGGAAGATGTTATAGTCATAATACCATAAACATATGAATGAGTTTATTTAAATAATAATGTAAAAAGAATAAATATTCAAATTTATAATTTTTAAAAAAAGTGAGCTGGTATTTTTTTATTTATGAATCTCCAACAACTAAAATTATGAATAAAGGACATAGAATTTGAGGTTTTGATTTAACTGAAATGTCTTGAACTCTTTGTAACAAAATAAACGTATCATTATATTTAGTTATTTTAAACTATGATGTTGGCACTGCCGTTTCTTTATTTGCGGAAATAGTGGGTTTTATGAATAATTTAACAGAAATAAAGTATTGGAAACAGCGCCATTGTATCAGATAATACAATGATGAGCAGAATTCTGAAAACTAAAAAAAATTAATACTTTCGAAAATATGGTAATATTTATTAATAGAAGATGTTAGATTCATAATACCATAAATAAATGAATGAGTTTATTTAAATAATAATGTAAAAAGAGTAAATCTTCATATTTATAATTTTTAATAAAAGTGAGCAGATATTTTCCTATTTATGAATGTCCAACAACTGAAATTAGGAATAAAGGGCATAGAATTTGAGGTTAAGATTTAACTGAAATGTCTTGAACTCTTTGTAACAAAATAAACGTATCATTATATTTAGTTAAATTTAATCAGTTTCGTTGGCAATTTAAACTTTTATTTTATTTAAACTAAATTGACTTAAAAACATCAATGATTTTCTGCTTTAAAATAATCAGAATATCTGTGAAAATAAATAAAGAATTTGAGAAAATCACAAATATTTGCATATTTCTATAATTAGTGGGTTTTTGCAATTTATGAACAATATAACAAATAAAACGTTTAAAAAAGTGCCATTCATTTTGATAACATACATGAGAAATTCGTTTCCATGCAAGATCTAAGAAAATAATTCAAAAAAATTACAATTACAAATTACAATAGTCTACAAATCCAAAAATTAGTCTTTACAATAATTTTTCTTTTATTTCTTGAAAAATTGCATCCTAATTAAGATAAACTACAATCTCAGTCTAATTATTTTAATTCCAGAAAGTTAATCATGGAAATTCAAGTTTTAGTAATTATTATTAGTTTGTATAATACTATTCAAGTACCTAAGAAGAAATTTATTTTGGAATTATACAACTAGAAAATAGGAAAAAATTAAGCTTCTATAATCAATTAACATAAATAACAATAAACACCAGAAAAAAATATAGAAACCTTTATCGAGATAAATACAATTCCAGGTCTCATTTTGAACTTTAATGAATAATTTCAATAGGAAGGGTTTTTATTAGTTCATCTATCCAGCTCTAATAGATTATGAATTTTTGGAGGCAAAGGCAAAATCAATACATCTATGTTACATTTCCTATTAAAGATTTCAATTGGTTGTAGTTAATTTTCTCATTTTCGAGCTAAAAGATTACTTCCTTCATTAAAATCCACTGAACTATTTATTTCTTTATATCGTTGCCTATTAAAATTAACAAGACAAAAAAATTTCTTCGCTGATTCACTTTCATAATTAAATTATTATTATTATTATTTTTGCTTGACCTCTGAACTGCCAGGCTAAAAAGGTAATTTTTCATCTAATATACACCTTCATTTAATATTTTAAGTGACAAGATAAAACATTCATCACATCCAAATAATAAACCGAGTATAAAAGATATAATTTCATTTATTTAAATTAAATTAATTTAATTATAATGAAATATTACTTAACAGTGTAATGATAATTTTTCACCCTTTACAAAACAAACTGAAATTTGATACGGCTAAACAAACGCGGCAACCAACACTTAATCAGACATTACCGTTTCACCCATACCTTGACAAACTTAAAAACAAATTCCTTTGTTTCTTGAAAACAAATCTGATATTTAAAAGCAAATCCTTTTGAGCGAATTAAATAAGGCGGGCCATTCAGAAACTCGCCCAGTGACAAGAGTCTTTTATACGGCTTTAAATTTCTTGAAAAGAATGTAAATAAGGTTTCCGAATAGTGCATTTAGATTCAGGGAGCAGTTCCTTTGCAATCACTCGAGGCCAGTTGACAACAAAAAGTAACAACCTCCTTATACCTCCCGCACACTGCATATCTTAAGTAATTACAAACACTATCTTTGTCTACCATCACCATGTTGTTTAAGATTCTTTCTTGGCTTTTGTAGGCTCTATAAAAAGCCCTTCCTCCACACAGTTGTTGTCATGTATATTAAGTAATGAGGCCATTGCATGTGTGGTATAACGAACTCTACATGTTAACAGAAGACAAATCTCAACCAACAACTTGCCTTTTGTTTTATTCGTAGGTTGGAAAGAATTTTGTAGACTAGCTTAGAGACAGCCTATTCCGGAGGTTTCCTTTTTTTATTTTTTGTTTGTGCTCCTCACTTTAGGTGTGGTCTTTATATACCACCAGGACATAGTATTATAGTAAAACGCTGTGATATGCGATTGCTGTGTTAAGAAATTGACATAAATCTAAGCTTAGGTTTGTTGTTTATTTATACTACTGCATTATATACTCTTATTATATATTTTATATAGAAACATGTTAAATAATATCTTACCTTATTATTTTGTATCTTATTATTTGTACCTTATTATTTTTAAATTAGGTTTCAAATTTTGAATTTTAAATGTCAGTAGTATTAAATGTGACGGTACTAGAATCATTACAACTCTATTTTTCATTGTTATACTTTTTAATGAAATTTGTGGTTTTTATTAGGTACTCTATCATTACCGCACGCAGTTAATATTAACATAATGATTGGCATAATTATTGTGAGAAAAGATTTATCGATTACTTTAAGTAATTTGATTAAAAAATTCATTTTAATTTCTCTTAAAATAATATACAGTGTAAAAAAAAAAAAATTCAAAATCCGGAACCGAATGAAAAAAAAAAAAAAAAAACTTAATGAAATATATTTATTTTTCTTGATTTAATAAATATAATATTTTTAAAAAAATAATATATCCTGTTACTGGAAAGAAATTAATAGTTTCTGAAATGTAAAATATATTATGAATAAAAAGAAATTGCAATGTATTATTGTAGAAAAATCATTTAGAAAAGCTGCGTTGAGTTGATGTGGCTTCTAATAAATGACCAATAGTATATACGTCACTGTGTACCTCGTTGTATATTTATAATATGCCATTAATTTTAGATAAATGATGAAACATAAAGTGGTGATCATTGGATTATAATTTGGTTTAGTTTGGTTTGTCGCTCTACGGTCATTTTGTGATATTGGATTACAAGAAACATAAAACCGCGGAGAACTATGACTATAAGAAACATGTTAAATAATATCTTACCTTATTGTTTATTATCTTATTATCAGTACCTTATTATTTTTAAATAATATTTCAAATTTTGACTTTTCAATGTCAATACTATTAAATGTGACGGAACTAGAATCATTACAACTCTATTTTTCTTTGTTATACTTTTTAATGTAGGTTGTGGTTTTTATTATGTACTCTGCCATTACCTCATTCAGTTAATATTAACAAAATGGTTGGCATAATTATTGTGAGATAAAATTTGTCGATTACTAGAATTAAAAAATGAGCAAAGTAATACGAGACGTATTATTTATAGCTAGCTGCTTAAATTGTGCTACCCGGATATTTATTTCCTCTATATTTTGTCAAATAGGCGAATGAATGTATTGTAAAGTTGACTTGGCAACGTATTAGTTTGACTTACATTTACTTGGAAGCACTGTTAGGGTAAAAAGTAGAAAACATTTATAAAATTAGCCAAAGAAGTGAAACACAATTGTCCCATTCATTGATTTAAACATCAGTATAATCGTCCTATTTAAAAGCTTCAAATTAGCTGACCGGTAACCACGCCAAATATGACCCAGCGTTGCTTGGCTATATAAAATTAAACATTGTCAGTTTTAATTCGTGAAATTAGAGTGTTCACCATCTGAAGTCTATAATGCACTTTATTTCCATATTAATTTCTATTTTTTATAAACACTCGGATGAAAAATATAATTCATGAGAATTTTTTTTGGAGATTTCGATTTTAAAATATGGAAAAAATTTTACTAGGAAAAAATATCGGTGAAAAAAACAATGGAATCAAGAGCAAATCTCAATCAATGACATTGATAACGATTAAAAATTATTGTTTGACAAATTGCAAAGAAAAATATAATTATAAAAATTACTTATAGGGCCAGATGGCCGAGTGACTAGAGCTCTAGTGCATGGCGCCACATGGTTCGAGCACCGGCTTTATAGTTTGGTTTGGCGCTCTACGGTAATTTTTTGCACACTTTGTTATAATTAGACTGGGACCTGCAGTTTAACGTGGATTCTGAATCGCTACCAAACATCCATGCCACCGTCAGGATTCAAACCTGAAGCGTGCGATACCAAAAACCAGAGAGCTAATCAATTGAGCAACAGGCCGCCTTTAAACCGAAGGTCCCTATATAATATAACTGTAGAGCGGTTAGCGTAGGGCTGAAAACCCTACACAGCAAAAATAAAACTTCTCTTGCTCCAGAATCTACCAGTTGGAGGATGGCCATGGTCCAACATGGACTGCAGTGCTAGGAAGTTGGTTAGTCAACTATTTATGGATAAAAAACAGTTAAGAAGTAAAATATAAATAAGCCTATATGATAAAATATTTGGAACAATATTTTTAAAAACGATTACACTAAATTTCAGAAATAGAATCTTTGAAACAATTAACTTTAATTAATAATTTTTTTATAAATTAACTTAAATTTAAAGATAAGTTCCAAATCTCGCCACCAGATGGCGAGTGTTCCAGGCATCTGGCCGTGGCAGTGAATGTTATTTTTTTAATTAAAAAAAATATTATTAAAATATTTTCGTAATTGTTTGGCTAGACACAAGGCAAGAGAATAATAACTTAAGAGAGAAAAAAAAAATTGAAAACACGACGTGTTATAAAGGTTACACTGAATTACTGTTCACATAAACATTCATTTTTATACAGATACATTAAATAAATTTTTTTTATTTTTAAATGATATTTCGCTTATCAATCTGTTCGCTATTCTAAGTTTACGATGATGCGATAAATAAAAAGAATCTTGATAGATTTAAGATGAGTGTTATTTCAGGGACAACTTTCTTAAAAAAAAAAAAAAAGAAAAAAAAAAAAAAGCATCTAAAATTTCAAGGAAGATGTTATAGGAAATAATGTTAACAAAGAAAATGATGTTTCTACAGTGTTATTGTTAACAAAATTAGAGTAACGGCATTGCATATGAAAATGTGAATAAATATTTGTCCCAAAAAACTAATATCAATTACTACAATTTTAAAATTTCAATTTATTCTTAAAAAATTGTTTTTCTTTTTTTCAACTCATAAATAATAAATTCCTTGAAATTCATCCAAGTTTACCTTTTTTTTTTTTTTTTAAGGACGTTCAGTTACATAATTTTTAAATATTTAAAAATATTCATAAGATTTTGCTTCAAAAACTAAGATTTCTCTTTAATGTTTTCGAAAACTTATATTGAACATTCTTATATCAATATTTATGAGTTCTTATTAAAATCATTAATTTAGTGAAGTTAACACACTTTTTTGTAAGATTATTTATATAATACAATACTTACGTATTGTATTGTTATTATTGTTATCATTAGTATTGTTATTTGAATAAGGGAGTTTTATGCATTTTTGATATTTATTTATTCTTAGTTCCACCATTCAACTACTTAATTTTAAAAAAAAAGACCCTATTTTTCTAAATAGCTTCGTTTTAATAAATAGAAACCCCTCATGCCGAGAGTTGAATATTTAAGAGTTCATTAATATAAAAAAATATTCTAAAATTTTCATTTTAAAATAATGTTTTTCGAAAATTCTTAAATTTATAATTGTAATTCTTCTTTTGTATTGTTGGTTTCAGTGCGTTTAAATTCTGTTTATAAATAATTCGATGCAAAAGAACAAAACTAATATCTTAATGACTATAATACTTAATGATTAAATTAAAAAATCAACGTTGCATCTTATTTTTAAAAGTTCATTTCTTTCGTTATCTTTATTTAAATCTGCTGAAAGATCCCTTTAATTAAAAAAAAAATAAAAAAATTTAATTTACTTAATTAAAAATTTTGAACAAAAAATTTAATTTAATTAACTGAAAAAATTGAATAAAAGAATGTGAACAAAAAATGCAAAAATAATATCTTAATGACTAAAAAAATTGAATAAAAATCAACGCGTTGAAAAAATTTAAATTCACTTAATTAAAAAATTGAACAAAAAATTTTAATTTACTTATAATTAAAAAAATTTGAATGAAAAAAATTTAAATTTCATTTGAAAAATTAAAAGATTGACAAAAAAATTTAAATCACTTAGTTAAAAAAAATTTAATTCACATTTTAAATTAAAAAAATTTGAACGAAAAATGTAATTCATTTTAATTAATTTAAATCACTTTAAAAAATTTAATCTCAGTGAATTAAAAAAAATTTGAACGAAAAAATTTAATTCATTTATTCTAAGTTCTATTTAATTTAAAAAATTTAATTCAGTGAATTAAATTTTTGTTCAAATTTAACTAATTAATTAGTTGAAATTTTGGGATATAAATGCGACTGAAGTTTCGTTTTTTTTTCACTGAAATGAAGATGTTTTTATTTTAATTAATAACCTATTCATTATAATTTTTAATTAATTTAACTAATTAAACTTATGTTGGGTTGTTATTTTAGCAGTTAAACGTTTGATATGGTAGATTTGCTACATTAAATTTTTTTAATTAGCTTTTTCTATAATAAGTTAAATTCATTATAATTTAACTTAAAAATTTTATTTTTTATAATTTAATTTTTTATAAAAATCAATTCATTTATCTTTTTTTCACCCTAAATACTAAATATTTTTATAAAACTCAAATTTTTTTTTTCTTTAATTTTTCTTGTTCTTGATGGTGTTTCCCAGTTGGTGACAGTAGCCTGTATGTAAATTATAGTTAATTTAAATGTTCAATTATAAAAATGTTTTACAAGCCTTTAACAATTTAAAGAGTTAGAATTGAAGATTACACACAAGAAATCTTAAAACTGATTTATGTAAATCGATCCATATTAATTTCGATATCGGTATTAATCGATTTCTGTATATATTTTAAGTCGATAAGTTGAACTACGAAAGTTTTCAATTTCTAATACGTTTTAAATAAGCCAAAAATTATTCTTATCATGATTTGTATATCACTGGATAACTAAAAGAAAAAATAAAAGCTTTTACGTGAAGTTTCTTCCTAGAACATTCAATTAATCTTGTGCCTTAATAGCAGCTATTAGTATGTTGAGTTCGTAGAGAGTAAAAACCATCATTCAGAGTTCATCAAATTGTTTAATTTTATGCTTTGTATGATAAACTATTTAAATCTTTTCATGAATCAAATTTATAATTAAAGCGGACATAACATCACATACTTACAATGCATACATTATTATTATTTTTTAAATCTTTAATTCAAATCACGACTACGTTTTAAATAGAACCTGAAGAATTCCTACTACTTGATGGAGAAAACGGACTCCTGAATTCAAAAGTGCTATCATTTTGATAATTAAATTCGTTTTTATTTCTATAGCAATGATTTACTATTCCATAAGGAAGGAAGAGATTAAGTTTAAATTCACTTTTATGCAGCTATTAAGTATTGTTAGCCATGGAAAGTGACACGTTTCCTTTGTATCTATCTTGAACATTGTTTTGATTTATTATAATTTTTATAGCATTTTCTGTATGTAATATTATTTTATTCATAATTTTTTTTTATCTAATTTATCTATTGAAGAGCATTTAAAGTTAGTAGTCATTTACTGAATAATTAAAATTAAAATTTTAATGAAACAATTTTAACTAACAACAACAGCAATCATTCAGAGTTCAACAAATTGTTTAATTAAATGCTTTGTACGATAACCTGTTCAAATCTTTCAAGGAATCAATTTTATAATCTCACGTGCAATGCATACTTAAATTTTATTTTTTAATCTTTAATTCAAGTCATGAATATGTTTTAAATGGAGACTTATAGTATGTAGAGAAGAGGTATATGAAGAGGGAAATTATCTTCGGAATTTTAAGTACTATCATTTTGATAATTAAGGTATTTATTTTTATAGCAATAGGCTATTATTACATAAAGAAAGATGATAGTAAGTATTAATTAATTTTTTATACAGCTAATAATAATTAGTTAAGTCTGAAAATTTTAATTCACGTTTTGTTTGTATACTTCTTACGCAATGTTTCTAAATATTTTCCAGGTTAATTTTTCTTGCAGCTTCTGTATTTGATGAGTAACGTATATCTATTGAATTTGGGAATTATTTAAATAATTTTTATATGCAGCAAATTTATTATATGCATACATTTTTTATGCAGCTAATAATAAATAGTAATTAATAATAAATAGTAGTTTAATTTGTAAATTATTTAAATAATTTTTGTATGCAGCAATTTTTTATATGCATGATTTTTTTATGCAACGAATAATAAATAATTAAGCTTGAAAATTTTAATTCGACGTTTTGTTTGTATACTTCTTAAGCAATTTTTCTAAATATTTTCCAGGTTAATTTTTCTTGCAGCTTCTGTATTTGATGAGTATATTTATTTAATTTATAAATTATTTAAATTTTTTTTTGTGGAAGTGCAGTTAAAAATAATAATAATCCTTAACTGAATAATAAAGCAAAAAATAATAATAATAAAGCGGTTTTAATTTATATATACAAAAAAGCATTTGAAATTGAGCAATATAAAAATACACATCAGCATTCTGGGGCTTCCTATTTTTAAAATAATTAATCAGTTTCATGATTTACAATTATTGTAAGTCCTTTTTCTTAATATCCAGATAAATAATCCTTATCGAAAGTTTAATTTTATGCATGTATCCATTCTGTTTCTGTTTTATTTAACTTGCTTTTGAAATTATATATAAAAAGGAACTCTTTATATCTCAATAATTTTTTTAGTTTGAAAAGCATGTACAAATTTTTCAATAACATTTCTTAAATATTCTATGACCAAATGCTACATAGCTGCGACAAAGTACGATACGATATAGCTGTAATATTTGATGTCAATGCGATATAGCTGTAATATTTGATGTCAATGCGATATAGCTGTAATATTTGATGTCAATGCGATATAGCTGTAATATTTGATGGTAATACAATACAGTTGTAATATTTGATGACAATATATATTACAGTTGTAATATTTGATGGCAATATAATGCAGTTGTAATATTTTAATGATCACCAAAGCAAATTTTAATAGAAAGGCTCATTTGATATCTAACCAATAATTTCATCCAAAACAGGAAGACATACTTCAATTGAAAATCCATAGTCAACAACAGTTTCTCACAAACAAAATTGACTGGAACGTTCACAAAGAGGTTACTGAGTTTATAAAAAGTATCAATTCAAAAAACATTACTTTCTGAAAAAGGTAAAAAAAAAAAAAAAATCTTCTATTACCCGTCTTCTCAAATAAATATCTCGAACTTGGCAAGACAAGCATCTTACAAAAGCTGACCTCAAATTTTTTAACTTTCGGGCCTAGTGAAATTATTGTTGTTGGAAGAAGGTGAAATGGGGGTGCCCAAATGCACGTTTTTCGTCACTTAACTGCGAAACCGCGCTTTTTTCGCGGGAAATTATCTTCGCCCGCCTCTAGGCTGAGTACATGGTGTGAAATTTTCCAAAGGAAAACGAGAAATTTGAGATACTACGTTAATAATATGGATCATATCTTCTCGTGCAATAAGCCGCAGATAACTGAGCCATACCGCTTGCACATTCCTCCGAAGAATGTTTATGTGATACACTGTTTATTCCTCAAACACGGTTTTTCGTGTTTGGAAGGTATTAATCCATGGCAATTATAGAGATTTTAAGTTATTATGCATTACGCTCTGTAATGGTTGTCGTTATTTTTTGGGAGTAATTTTAAGGCATATTCCCTTTGGAATGTGTTATTTGATTGAAATGTGAGATTAATGTTTTAAGAAGAATGTCAAATGAAATAATAATAAAAAGGATACGATTTTTTTTTTATTGAAAAATTTAAATGCATGTTATTATAACGTATCCAGAAATAACGTGGAAATTTTAAGGGTATTTTGTTAAGATCATTTATTATAGTCCAAAGCAAAGTTGAATTAAAAATTGGCTATCGAAAGGAAATCGGAATATTTAAATGGTAATATTTTGTTTTGATTAACTATGAAATAGAGGATTTATTGGGGTTTTGAGCTATGTATTCAAGATTCATTTTGAAATATTTTGAATAATAAGTTATAATTATTTAGTTAAAGAATTCAAACGATTTATACAAATTCTACTTCTAAAAAATAAAAATTTATTTTTTTGCTGAAAATTTTTTTTGTATTATTAATTTTAAAAACTAGTTTCATAATGCTCTGAAGTAAAAATCTTATTTGAAGACATGCAATTATTATGAAACTCACATATTCACAAAGTAATCAGCCAAATTTGAAACTAAATTATTTCTTTTAATGTTATTTATTAGATAGTAATAAATACGGTTAAGACAATTCTCTTTAACTCACAAGTCTTTGAAATAGAAATTATAATTACATAAATTTAAATAATATTTCAAGTATGTATCCGTTATTAGATTGGATTGTAAATAAAATAAATATAATGTTTAAATATTTTTATTGTTTTGTAATGCTGGTTTTTTTTATCCTGAACCATTCGCCATCAGGAATATAGCAAATTCAGCGAAATTCTCTTAAACTCACAAGTCTTTGGAGTAGAAATTATAATTGCACAAATTTAAATAAATTGTCAAACATGTATCTGTTATCACATTAAATTGTAAGTAAAATAATTATAATGTTTAAATGTTGTTATTGTTTTCCAATGCCGGGATCTTTGACCTAAACCATTAACCGCTAGAACTTCAGGAATATAACAAATTCACCAGGAATATAGAAATTACAATTACATAAATTTAAATAAAATCTCAAACATGCATCTGTTATCAGATTAAATAAGTGAAATAATTATAATGTTTATTTATTGTTATTGTTTTTGAATGCTTGGTTCTTCGATCTAAGTCATTCACCACTAGAACTAGGAAATTCCAGAATGCAGAACATGGGACCTGTTATGCTGCATCCACATTGTACCGTTCACAAATGTGGCATCTGTTAGGGATAAATGTTAAATCAATACAATTAGATACATTTTTCTGTACATTGGTAAACTAATGTTTACTATAAATAGCCATCGACGGGTGATGACTATAATGGAGGAAAGCATTATCATTTTAAGGATAAGTGCTTTGAGTTTATGTGTCGTATGAGAAAAAATCTGGAAAACTCTCACTATCTACCCTGAACTGTCAACGTTCAGTCACTTTATATAAGCTGCTACTCGTTTCTGAAACCAGTGTGGACTGCAATGCAATCCACTACATGACGCTTGCATGAGCTGGGCATTACATTTTGTGCATAAACAAGATAGATAATTTTAATGAGATTTTTGTTAATTATGAGACATTAATAAAATTGAAGGCATTTGAATATATTATTTTAATGCATTTGTTACTGTGAAGATATATCACCAGTACTGTATACTTTCTTATTGCATTAGTATCATGAAAGTAATTTAAAACAAGTAATATAAAATTTTTTTATTTTAAAGTCAATTCTACTTTTTAAAAGGAAATTTTCCTCTTATATCTGGCGCCATCTATTGGTTGATACATGCAACTTAAATCTTAAAAAAACTAAAATTAATTAATTAATTAAATTAAATTAATGAATTAATATTTGAAAAAAATGTATTAACATCCAGTGTCATCCACTACAAGTTCAAAAAAATGTATTTGAACTTGAGTGGATGAACAAAAAGTATTTTATTAACGATTGAAAATTTGAACAAGATATATATAGGGTGAGTGGGAACTAATAGTAGGAATTGAGAAATGATTTTGATAATATTTAGGAGCAAGAAAACTAACCTCTCAAAAGTAATAAAGCACAAAGTATATTAAAAAAATTGTTTTCAAAGTCATTAAGTCAATTCTTTCAAATTCTAAGTCAAATTCTTTTCAAAGTCAAAGAAAATTGTATTTCAAGAATTGTTTTATCATTGAAATAAAAAATATTGAAAGCAGGTGAAGTTTTCAAATAAATTTGGGAACCCCCAAATTTTAAATTAATGTTATTTTTAAGTATATTAAAATTACAAAAATAGTCGTTAAATCGTATTAAGCTTCGCCCTTTTGATTTATTGGATCACAACACCTTAAAAAGGAACACACCTTGTTTAAGAGTGTTACCCCTGAAATAATTCTTTCAGAACATGACTATTTTAAAATTTATTTACATAGAAATGAACTTATGAACTTCAAAATATATCTTTTAAGATTATTGCAATAATACAGAAACCTAACTGAAATTTTTACATGCATTATAAAATGGTCTTTTGATGCATTTAGTCCATCTTTCTTCTTTATAAAGTATTATATATATAACACTAACTACTTTTACTCCTTTCAGAACAGCAAGGGAGATAAATTTTTGTGCTTCATTTCTTGACACAAAGTCATGCTTACGCCCACGCTAGCCCAATCTTTTCGATGACCTTTAGCTCCAATTGACCTTTGCAGTGGGCAGATGCTATTGTTTGCCGGGCATGCAGTTATGTCAAGATTTCTTAAAGCAATCCTTCTTTTCATACTGGTGCCATAAAGCTTAAACCATGCTGAAGCTATTGAAATTGCCTTTTCTCTCTCTCTGTAATTTCAGGTAGAGTTGACAGATATTTAATTCTGCTAGATATATTGTATTTGCGTTGTGTGGTACGATATGATATGAGATATTACTACTGTGTCCAAAAAGTAAAACCAATTTTCAATTTAAAATTCCCGGTGCTTATGGAATTTCAATTTTTTTTCTTTTTTAGGTTTATGGCACTGTCCTTGACATTTGTGTGAAATTTGACGTCAAAATATTCATTAGTGTTTGAGTTACGCTTGGCTTTGTGAGACGCTAAAACTGATTCCGGCGATTTTTGAAATGTCTGAATTAATTGAGCAAAGAACATGCATCAAATATTGTTTGCATTCGGTAAGCATTCCTATATCGGAAAGAAATGTTTAGAAGGGATATAAACAGTTCAAAGAAGTCAGAGAACGCGTTGAAGATGAAGAGTTCTCTGGTCGACCATCAACCTCAACCGACGAAGCTCCCGCACAAAATATTAAAGATTTAGTGCTTGCAAACCGCCGATTTACAATTAGAGACCTTGCTGACGATGTTGGAATTTCAAAAGGATCTGTCAATTCCATTTTTGGCCTCAAACGCGTCACATCTCGATTGGTACCGAAAACTCTGAATGCTCCAGCTCACACTGCATTGTTTCTTCGTGATGATTGCTCCAAAAATGAAACCAATGTCGCTCCACAACCACCGTATCACACCTTGCGACTTCTGGCTATTCCCTAAACTCAAAAGACCACATCGGTGACACCGTTTTGAATCAGTTGAAGAGATTGAACGTGAATCGCCGCGCTCTTTGAAGGCCATCCCTGCCGATGACTTTTTAGCATGCATTGAGGATTGAAACATAAGTGCATTGTGTCCGGAGCGGATTACCTTGAAGGCGAAGAAATAAATTTGAAAGAATAAATAAAGAGTTTTTGAAAAAAAAATAATTGGTCTTACTTTTTGGTAGTATGATATGAAATATTATATTTAAATGACCAAGTGTTTTATTGTGGAAGGGGAGTCGTAGCAGCTTGTGGAATATAGCTCTTTGAATTTCCAAACTCAGGGAGTTGAATTCGAAACACAGCAAAGATAATCCGAACCTGAAGTTTCAGTGCTTATGCCAAAGTAAGGCATGATTAATATGTAGGCCTCACTGTCTCTTCGTAAGGAGGAGATTCACCTAAATCAGGGCTGGCCAACCCGCGGCCCACCTTCAATATTTTCCCGGCCCGTGAGATTTATCACACTTTTACAAAATATATTAATTTTATTATGGCCAAAGTAGCGAAAACCTAGTGATGTATCTAGATTTTTTTTATCTGGATATTTATTTGGATTTGTCAAAAAGTAAAATTTATTCTTGATTTATTTACCATTTTGGAATTTTTTTGTAAAAAATCTTCAAATTAGTATTGCATGAATTCACTGTCATTCAAAAGAATGGAAACCAACGAAGTAAATCTAATGAGAATAATTTATTAAATGTTGAGTATTGAAAAAAAAATTTAAATCAACACATGAATGAATTCAAATCAGCGGTAATCAATATGTTGTATTTAATTACTTTAAATCAAAGATACACAGACCGTGGCCTTAACTTGATTTACTTACAAGTTTCAGATGTTTATTTTAGATATTTAAAACATTGATAATTTGATATTAACGTTCAATAATCGTTTTTTTTTTGATTTATCTAATAATAAAATCTGTTTTAGATATATTTATCATTTTGTTTAGAAAACATCTTCGAATTAGTATTGCATGAATTCACTGGGACTCAGAACTCATTTGAAAATTGAATAATTACAATTTCAAAGAACAATTTTGTTTACATTGTGTCATTTGTTTTCTAACTATATGTGGTAAATATAAATAAATTATCTGACATACGACGATTAATCTTCTAGTTTTTACAGGATGGCTAAATAATTTATCATCAGTCTTAAAACTCTGTGCATCCATGCCTTAGATTGTATGAAAATGTATATTCAGATTCTAAGAAAAAACATTCAGCGCAAATTAATTCTTCAGCCATTGGCACCAAAGGACAAAAATCACGTGGACAAAGATAAAAATAGGTCAATTCGTGACCAAATGGTAACGTGCGCAGCTAGCCTGCAGGAGAGCCCAGGTTCGAATTCGGCAGCGGCGTCCATTGGAGTCACTGCTTTCAGAAACTTGGAGATTGGATGAAGATTGTGACAAAGTCTATAAGCGCCTCGCATCGACAATCTGACAGCCTGTGTTTTCTCCTACATCATCATCATTGGCGCAACAACCCCATGGGGGGGGCAAGGCCATCTGCCTACTGGTAGATTTCGAAACATGAGATGTCTTCTTTTTTTACGGGGTAGGGTTGTCAGCCCTACTCCCAACCTTCTACAGTCATGTTAGACTGGGATCTACAGTTTAAAGTGGATTCCGAACCACTACAAACATCCATGGCACCGCTGGGACTCGAACCCGAAACCTGTGGTACTGAGCGCCAGAGCGCTAGCCACTCGGTCATTCAGGCCCCGTTTTCTCCTACATGACACATAATAGTGGGCAATTAGCTCTTAAAGTCATCCCGACTTATGTCGTCCCCTCACCACCTATTGGTGGGCTGTTTGTGAAATGGAACACGGGTCCACCAAAGTATCATAAAAAATAATAATCTGATACAATTTATGAAAATTGACTTATTAATAACACTAACCCAATAGACTTAGAAATATACACTAGCTCTATAGACAACACGTCGTTGCTTGTTACGCCACGTATCCTAATCCCTTTTCATCTGATCTAAATTTACATTTACTGTATCATATTTGTTTTCTGTTATTTTGTCTTAAGAACATTATTTTATGTTTCTAATGTATGTATAGGATTTTTATAACACCCCATTTTTTAATTAACCATTCTTATCATATAAACTGATATGGTCCTAAACATGGAAATGAGTTGTGACGGAAAATAATATAAAAATTGCTGCTATGTGTTTAAAACTGTGTTGAATTCACACAACACTAAAAAAAGAACGGATGGTAGTTGTTATTACACCTTTCTTGTTCTTCAATGGCGCAACATACCATCGTGGGCCAAGGCCGTCTAGGCCCATTCCGAAACATGAGATGTTTTCTTTTTACGGAGTAGGGTTAGTCCTACCCCCAATTCTCTACAGTCATATTAGACCGGGAACTACAGTTTAAAATGGATTCCGAACTACTACAAACATCCATGGCACCGCCGGAACCCGAAGCCAGTAGCATCGAGTGCCAGAACGGTAGTCACTCGGCCATAAGGCTATTATACCTTTAATGGGCCTGAATGGCCGAGTGTCTAGTGCTCTGGCCCTTATCGACACAGATTTGGGTTCGAGTCCCGGCTTTGCCATGGATGTTTTTAGTGGTTCGGAATACATTTTAAGCTGCAGGTCCCGGTCTCTTATGATTGTAGAGAGTCACGGAGCCAGGCCAGACTTCTACCTACGGCTGTTCCCTCACAACAGAAGCTGCGCCCTTTACCTTCAACCATGAATCCATACGGGTTCGTGGGCTTGGTTTAGATGTCTACCAAGTGGGATAAGAGACAACAACAAAAAATACATTTAAGTCATTAAAAAAGTAATTATATATAAATAATAATATGTATATATGTGGTCATCATATATTAGGTTAGTTATAAACTGTATACATTTTTTTAAAAATCCTGGTATGTTACGTTATTTCCATAAATTCAAATGATAATTAATAAATTCCTTCAATTCAATTCCTTTCTTATTCAATTAATAAATTCCTTCTTGATTCCATAAAGATCAACAACTGCAAATTCGCATTAATTTTTCCTCGAGTAATTTTTACAAGCATCTTATATAAGTGATATATATATATATATGATATAATATAAAATATGATATATATAATATATAATATATAGTATATGATATATATAATATATAATATATAGTATATGATATATATAATATATAATATATAGTATATGATAGATATAATATATCATTTTTAAATATTTTTTTCCTTATGATTTTCAAATATCTTTTCTCTCTCTCTTTATATTGGAAGAATATAAAGTAATTACATTGAACCAGACTAATTCTAAATATTTCAAATGAAAAAAAAAATACTTTTTAATAATAAATTTAAAATTCCCAGAATCCAGTTACTTATACATTTTAAAAATCCATTAACTATATAAGTTAGCAATATATAATTAATACATAATAATTTAATGCTTATAGTTATTTAATAATTCAAAATAATACAGAATTAAATTTATAAAATATTTTAACCAAGTGTTTCTTTAAATACATAAATATCAGTTGAATTTAAATGAACTTGTAATTTCCCTTTAAAATTACTTTTATTTAGAAGACTTTCAATTAAAAACCTACTTTGAAAGAAGAGCATAACAGTAATTATGATCATTCGATTCTTGAAACCAAACTAGTATTCCGCAGAAAAAGAATATATAAATACATTTATTTCTCTTAACTACCTTGTTTACAGCTAATTCAGATTAAGCTGATTTATAATTAAGCTGATAAAAATCAGTCAATGATCAGATTAACGGAAAGATTATCTCTTATTTCTTAGAAGGCTACTGACCTTAAATAGCTAACACGATTACAAAGTATCAAATTCCACTAATCAAGTGAATTTTCCATTCCTCCCACGGATATTTCGTAGCAAATAAAGGTTTAGAATTTTTTATATACTATTATACACTCATGTCCATAAATTAAGGATAATTCAGAATCACACAGAAATTGAACTCTAAAATAAAAATTTCACCTGTAGAATTATCACACACATCTTGAAGAAGAATATGCAAATTACAAGAAACCACCAGATGGCCCGGATAGTACGTCACAATGACGACAGTGTAAGAGAGGGGTATATAAGGAATGGTGGCAAAGAAGTAAAATTGTTCACAAGCGCTTTAAAAGCTTTTCAGTGCAATAACCGCATAGTTATGGCACAAAGGAAGCATTTGGATGATTTTTTACGTGGTAGAATTATCGACGACTGGAATGTGGACGTACTCAGCTGGAAGTATCCGAGGAACTTGGAATCGCCCAGAGTGTCATCTCTGGGCTTTGGCAACGATTCCAAGATGATGGTAATGTGAGTAGATGTTACAGCACAGGTCGCCCCTGAGTTACAACGCCGAATGAGGACCGGTATTTAGCAGTTACTGCCAAAAGAAACAGACGGAGCACAGCATCAGACCTGTCTCGTCAGCTCTCTTCAGCTACCGGTACGACAGTTTCAAGGCAGACCGTGTACAGACGCTTAGGGCACATTGGTCTATATGCTCGTAGGCCTGTCAAATGTGTTCCACTTACCGCAACTCACTGTCGCCTGCGATTACCTTGGAGTAGAGAGCATGCATTGTGGACACCGCAGCAGTGGTCTGGTGTTATTTTTTCCGATGGGTCCAGGTTTAGTTTGCAGTCTGATTCTCGCCGGACTTTCATATGGAGAGCGCCAGGTACCCGTTACCACCAAGAGAACACCATTGAACGACACCGTTGCGGTGGTGCAGGATGGCTCGTTTGGGGAGGAATTATTCTTGGTTCCAGAACTGACCTGCATGTTCAGAGTGTAACGATGACAGGCCATATCTATCGGGGTGCCATTCTGGAACAACATGTACGTTTGTTTCGGGGCGCCATGGGTGCTAAATTTCTGTTTATGGATGACAACGCCCGTCCTCACCGTGCAAACATTGTAGACGAATGCCTTCAATTGGAGGATATCACCCGTATGGATTGGCCAGCATACTCACCGGACTTGAATCCAATAGAGCATGTGTGGGATATGCTTGGCCGACGAATTGCAGCCCGTCAACCCCCTCCCACCTGTCAACCGGAACTTGGAGGGCATTGCTTGATGAGTGGTGTAATATTGCCCAAGATCAGATTGATAATTTGATACTCAGCATGCCTAGGCGTTGTAAGGCCTGTATTGCATCGTCCGGGAGACATACTCCATATTAACCATCATACTAACCACGTTATACTGTTTTTTGTAAAGAGGTTCTTTTTTAAAATTTGCTCCAGGGAGTAAAAATCGCAATTTTTATTAATTATGTCAAACATATAGCATCTTTTTTGCTCTTTACCTTTTGTTTAATAAATAGACTTTACAAATAAGTCAAATTTGTTCTGCTTCTGTCTCTTTCTTTGCCTGAACTTCATTATCCTTAATTTATGGACATGAGTGTATTTATAATAATATGGACTACATATGAACCATAATATTTAGTATAATATTTTGTTTTATATGAAGTCTCTTTTTTTAGAGAGAATAAATATTAGTATAAAAATTTATTTTTTAGGGTTGCTTGGCAGTTTACTTTTTTTACTTTAAAAATATATATATGACGTCTGTTTCAAAAGAGTTATTTGAAATATATTTAAATATATTTTTATACCAATTAATACTTTATTAATTGATAAAAAGAATTGTAATATAATAATTGTAATAAACATTATCAAAATGTAATACTTTTTTACATTGTATAAGATCTGTTGCTTCCAAGGACGTGCACAAAGTTTCAAATGGAAGGAAATTGTAAGGAGATTGAAAAAAAAATTACTTTAAATGAATTTCTTAAAATAAAAAAAAACTTCGAATGAATTTTTAAAAATAAAAAAATATTTTAAATGAATTTCTTAAAATAAAACAAAATTACTTTAAATGAATTTCTTAAAAAGTAAGATGATTTCGTTGATCTTTTTATAGTTCTTTGGTTATTGACCTTAACCGACCGATAAAATTGCAGTGGATAAAAATTACCCTAAATAGGAAATTTATAATATTAATAAAACATAAATTGATAAAATTAAAATAAAATTTTCTAACTTTTCTAAAATGTAAAATTTTACACTTTTTTTTTGCACTTAAAATTGTTAATCAAAAATTCATAAATTAAATAACTAAAAATTGTTTTTTTTCTGTTCTAACCTTTTTTGATTTCTGTATATTGTACATCTTACATCTTTATATACCAATATCTTATGCTGCAATTTTTTTAGTTTCAAATGTATGAAATGTTTATTGAAAAATATTTATTATTTTTTGTTATATCGGGATACTCCGCATTTCTCTTATAAATGCATTATATGCCCCGAATAGTCCGCAGACGAATAACAGCAGTTGAATATCAGTGAACGTCACGTACCACTGAGGTATCCAACTATTCTAAAGTGTATGAAAATTTTGCACTTTTTTTTTTGGTTTAAAAATCAAAAATTCTATCGAAATCTATCTATTCTCCAAAAGTTCGTAAATTAAGTAACTAAGAAATGTTTCTGTTCTAACCTTTTTTAATTACTGCATATTGTATCTTATGCTGCAATTTTTTTAGTTGAAAATGTATGAAATGTTTATTGAAAAATATTTATTATTTTTTGTTATTTCGGGACACTCCGCATTTCTCTTATAAATGCATTACATGCCCCGAATAGTCCGCAGACGAATAACAGCAGTTGAATATCAGTGAACGTCACGTACCACTGATGTATCTAACTTTTCTAAAGTGTATGAAAATGTTGCACTTTTTTTTTGGTTTAAAAATCAAAAATTCTATCGAAATCTATCTATTCTCCAAAAGTTCGTAAATTAAGTAACTAAGAAATGTTTCTGTTCTAACCTTTTTTAATTACTGCATATTGTATCTTATGCTGCAATTTTTTTAGTTGAAAATGTATGAAATGTTTATTGAAAAATATTTATTATTTTTTGTTATTTCGGGACACTCCGCATTTCTCTTATAAATGCATTACATGCCCCGAATAGTCCGCAGACGAATAACAGCAGTTGAATATCAGTGAACGTCACGTACCACTGAGGTATCCAACTTTTCTAAAGTGTATGAAAATTTTGCACTTTTTTTTTTGGTTTAAAAATCAAAAATTCTATCGAAATCTATCTATTCTCCAAAAGTTCGTAAATTAAGTAACTAAGAAATGTTTCTGTTCTAACCTTTTTAATTACTGCATATTGTATCTTATGCTGCAATTTTTTAGTTGAAAATGTATGAAATGTTTATTGAAAAATATTTATTATTTTTTGTTATTTCGGGACACTCCGCATTTCTCTTATAAATGCATTACATGTCCCGAATAGTCCGCAGACGAATAACAGCAGTTGAATATCAGTGAACGTCACGTACCACTGAGGTATCCAACTTTTCTAAAGTGTATGAAAATTTTGCACTTTTTTTTTTGGTTTAAAAATCAAAAATTCTATCGAAATCTATCTATTCTCCAAAAGTTCGTAAATTAAGTAACTAAGAAATGTTTCTGTTCTAACCTTTTTTAATTACTGCATATTGTATCTTATGCTGCAATTTTTTTTAGTTTCAAATCTTTAAAATGTTCATCGAAAAATATTTATTATCTTTTTGTTATTTCAGAAACCCGTATATTTTATAAATGCGTTATACGCCAGGAATAATCCACAGACGAATAAGGAGAGGGGGGGAATATCAGTGGAATTTTGCATTATTTTTGGACTTTAAAGGATAATCAAAAATACGTAAATTGAATAACAAAGAAATTTTTATTTTAATTTCTGAAGTTTTAAATTACTGTATTTTGCATATTTTTATGTACCAATATCTTATGCTGTATTTTTTTTTAGTTTTAAATGTATGAAATTTTCAATGAAAAATAATTATTATTGTTTATGATGGATATATAGTATTGAATTAGGGGATATGTAGTATTGAAGTAGGGGATATGTAGTATTGAAGTAGGGGATATGTAGTATTGAAGTAGGGGGATATGTAGTATTGAAGTAGGGGATATAGTATTGAAGTAGGGGATATGTAGTATTGAAGTAGGGGATATGTAGTATTGAAGTAGGGGATATAGTATTGAATTAGGGATATGTAGTATTGAATTAGGGGATATGTAGTATTGAAGTAGGGGATATATAGTATTGAAGTAGGGGATATGTAGTATTGAAGTAGGGGATATGTAGTATTGAAGTAGGGATATGTAGTATTGAAGTAGGGGATATATAGTATTGAATTAGGGGATATATAGTATTGAAGTAGGGGATATATAGTATTGAAGTAGGGATATATAGTATTGAAGTAGGGGGATATATAGTATTGAATTAGGGGATATATAGTATTGAAGTAGGGGATATGTAGTATTGAAGTAGGGGATATGTAGTATTTAGGGGATATGTAGTATTGAAGTAGGGGATATATAGTATTGAATATCAGTGGACGTCATGTATCATTTATGCATCCGACGTACAGCCCTCTGACGGGTGATGGAGGGAGGGCAGTAACTAGCCTACATTTGCGTGCCGTGTGAGGTCCATTTATACTCATAAAATAGTCTATTTTCTTTCGTTGGACTAAATATGTTAAAGTCACGTGCAAGTGTTAATTTTATCAGTTCCCTACACAATTCCTCTATTTAAATAATAAGAAAAACATTTTGAATTTTTATAATCAGAAAACCATTAAATTATTATTTAATTAAAAATTTTAAAACTCATCTTTTACTTACGCCATGAAGTTTTGTTTTAAAGTGAATATTATTACTATTAATACTAGCTTGAAAAATTCTTAAAAAAATATGGGTTTTAGCTATTTTTATTCTAGAAAATGCAGATAAAAATGTTTAACAAGTGATATAAAAAAAAATTTTATAAAGTCAATTCCTACTTTGTTTTCACTAAATTGCAGAAAAGTCTTTTACAAACAAAGTTGAAATTTTCCTTTTACATCTGGCGCCATCTATTATTAGATGCATGCAACTTAAATCTAAAAAAAAAACTAAAATTAATTAATTAATTAAATTTAATTAATGAATTAATATTTTAAAAAACTGTATAACATCAAGTGTCATCCACTACAAGTTCAAAAAAAATGTATTTGAACTTGAGTGGATGAATAAAAAGTATTTTATTAACGATTGAAAATTTGAACAAGATATATAAGTATATATATAGGCAGAGTGTGAACTAATAGTAATAATTTAAAAATAAACTGAAACCAAACCTTTTTTTCCCAAACATGTTTCAAAATAAATTTTAAAAACAAGTTAAATAAAACTTGTCATCCTAATCAGTGTTTATACTTAAAAGATAGAAAGAGCCCATGTACGTTTAGTTACGAGCTCTTAATTTTTCAAAATGAAGTTTTTAATACGTTGAAACCAATCTTTCGAAGAAACTATTAATTTCCCCGCTCTTCCCTCTAAGAAGCAAACGTGACTGCAAATCGCATTCGAAGATGATCTTTCGTGCTTCCGAGTTAGATCTTGATTCATTCCGCCCCCCTTTATTCTGTTATCTTGCTTTTTTTCCACTTTTATATCTCGTTCAAAGTGATTTACCTTGTTGTGAAAGTGCACTGAACTTCGTCTCTTTTTCGAAACGCCCAGGTGAAGGGAAGAGGTATAAAAATAATGGTACAAAAATAAAATACTAATATTTTCATGGGCCAAAAAAACACAACTTGTTGTATAGTTAGGTTTATTACAACGAAAACCGCATTTTCCCTTTTTCTATTCAAGTCGGATGGATTCATTCCTTTTTCATGATGAATGGGGTGAAAGTAGTGGATGCTGCAAAGTTCTAAGTATCGCATCAAGTTGAAATGAGTTTCTAACAGGTTGCATCTCAATAAGGAAACAGCAAGCTAAACAGAATATAACTTGTTGCACATTTGTAAGTTGAAATTAATTAAAAAGGTTTTTAAGTTGAGTAAATTAATTAAAAATTTTTTTTGTAAGTTGAGTAAATAATTTTGTCAAGTGTAATTGTTGTAAAAGTTCATCGTCTCTTTTTCGAAACGCCCAGGTGAAGGGAAGAGGTATAAAAATAATGGTACAAAAATAACATACTAATATTTTCATGGGCCAAAAAAAACACAACTTGTTGTATAGTTAGGTTTATTACAACGAAAACCGCATTTTCCTTTTTCTATTCAAGTCGGATGGATTCATTCCTTTTCATGATGAATGGGGTGAAAGTAGTGGATGCTGCAAAATTCTAAGTATCGCATCAAGTTTGAAATGAGTTTCTAACAGGCTGCATCTCAATAAGGAAACAGCAGGCTAAACAGAATATAACTTGTTGCACATTTGCAAGTTTAAATGAATTAAATAGGTTTGTAAAGTTGGATAAATTAATAAAAAAAGTTTGTAAGTTGAGTAAATTAATTAAAAACATTTGCAAAGTGTAATTATTGTATGTTAAAGATGCATCGTCTCTTTTTCAAAACACCCAAGTGAAAGAAGGAAGAAAGGTATAAAATAATGGTGCAAAAATGAAATACTGATACTTTCATTGCCAAAAAAACATACCTTGCTGTATAGTTAGGTGTATTGTAACCAAAACCGCATTTTTCGTTTTCTATTCATTTCAGATGGATTCATTCCTTTTTCATGATAGATGGAGTGAATGTAGTAGTTTGTGTTGCAAAATTCTAAATATCTATATCAAACTTAAAATGAGTTTCTAACAATTAAAATGGTTTTGTAAGTTGGAAGTAAATTAATTAAAAAGTTTTTAAGTTAGTAAATTAATTAAAAATTTTATTTGTAGGATAAATAATTTTGTCCAGGTATTTGTTGTAAAGTTCATCGTCTCTTTTTCGAAACGCCCAGGTGAAGGGAAGAGGTATAAAAATAATGGTACAAAAATAAAATACTAATATTTTCATGGGCCAAAAACACAACTTGTTGTATAGTTAGGTTTATTACAGCGAAAACGGCTTTTCCCTCTTTCTATTCAAGTCGGATGGATTCATTCCTTTTTGCTGATGAATGGGCTGTGAAAGTAGTGGAGGCTGCAAAATTCTAAGTATCGCATCAAGTTGAAATGAGTTTCTAACAGGTTGCATCTCAATAAGGAAACAGCACGCTAAACAGAAGGGTATAACTTGTTTCAAATTTGTAAATTTAAATTAATGAAAATTTTTATAAGTTGAGTAAATTAATTAAAAGTTTGTTTGTAAGTTGAGTGAATAATTTTATTGTAAAGTGTAATTATTGTAAAAAGTGCATCGTCTCTTTTTTATACACTCAAGTGAAAGAAGGAAAAGGTATATAATAAATGGTACAGAAATAAAATACTGATATTTTCATGGGCCAAAAAAACATAACTTGTTGTATAGTTAGGTTTATTTTAACCAAAACCACATTTTTCGTTTTCTATTCAAGTTGGATTCATTCCTTTTCTTGATGAATGGGGTGAAAGTAATTGGAGGCTGCAAAATTCTGAGTAGGGCATCAAGTTGAAATGAGTTTCTAACAGGCTGCATCTCAATAAGGAAACAGCAGGCTAAGCAGAATATAACTTGTTGCACATTTGTAAGTTTAAATTAATGAGGAAGGTTTGTAAGTTGGAGTCAATTAATTAAAAAGTTTGCTTGTAAGTGGTAAATGAATTAAAATGGTTTGTAAGTTGAATAAATTAATTTAAAATTTTGTTTGTAAGTTGAGCAAATAATTTTGTCAAGTGTAATTGTTGTAAAAGTTCATCGTCTCTTTTTCGAAACGCCCAGGTGAAGGAAGAGGTATAAAAATAATGGTACAAAAATAACATACTAATATTTTCATGGGCCAAAAACACAACTTGTTGTATAGTTAGGTTTATTCAATAAAAACCGCATTTTCCTTTTTTTCTATTCAAGTCGGATGGATTCATTCCTTTCATGATGAATGGGGGGAAAGTAGTGGAGGCTAAAATTTGGTATCGCATCAAGTTGAAATGAGTTTCTAACAGGTTGCATCTCAATGGAAACAGCACGCTAAACAGAAGGGTATAACTTGTTTCAAATTTGTAAATTTAAATTAATGAAAATTTTTATAAGTTGAGTAAATTAATTAAAAGTTTGTTTGTAAGTTGAGTGAATAATTTTTATTGTAAAGTGTAATTATTGTAAAAGTGCATCGTCTCTTTTTTATACACTCAAGTGAAAGAAGGAAAAGGTATATAATAAATGGTACAGAAATAAAATACTGATATTTTCATGGGCCAAAAAACATAACTTGTTGTATAGTTAGGGTTTATTTTCAACCAAAACCACATTTTTCGTTTTCTATTCAAGTTGATTCATTCCTTTTCTTGATGAATGGGGTGAAAGTAGTGGAGGCTGCAAAAAGTAGGGCATAAGTTGAAATGAGTTTCTAACAGGCTGCATCTCAATAAGGAAACAGCAGGCTAAAGCAGAATATAACTTGTTGCACATTTGTAAGTTTAAATTAATGAGGAAGGTTTGTAAGTTGAGTAAAATTAATTAAAAAGTTTGTTTTGTAATTGAGTAAATGAATTAAAATGGTTTGTAAGTTGAATAAATTAATTTAAAAATTTTGTTTGTAAGTTGAGTAAATAATTTTGTCAAGATCGTAAATTGTTGTAAAAAGTGCATCGTCTCTTTTTCAGAAACGCCCAGGTGAAGGGAAAAAGGTATAAATAATAGTACAAAAATAACATACTAATATTTTCATGGGCCAAAAAAACACAACTTGTTGTATAGTTAGGTTTATTTGTACTTGAAAACCGCATTTCCCTTTCTATTCAAGTCAGATGGATTCATTCCTTTTTTTTTCATGATGAATGGGGTACAGTAGTTTGAGGTTGCAAAATTCTAAATATCATCAAGTTTAAATGAGTTTCTAACAGGCTGCATCTCAATAAAAAGGGAAACGGCGAGCTAGCAGAATATAGCTTGTTGCACATTTTGCAAGTTTAAATGAATTAAATAGGTTTGTAAGTTGGAGTAAATTAATAAAAAGTT